>CAUYQV010089485.1:0-42042 GCA_963574575.1 Galagoides demidoff
TTTTAGGCTGTACTACAAGACTATAGTGGTCAAGACAGCATGGTACTGGCACAAAAATAGAGACATAGACATTTGGAATCGAATAGAAAACCAGGAAATGAAACTAACAACTTATAACTACCTAATCTTTGATAAACCAAACAAGAACATACACTGGGGTAAAGACTCATTCAATAAATGGTGCTGGGAGAACTGGATATCTACGTGCAGAGAACTGAAACTGGACCCACATCTCTCTCCACTCACTAAAATTGATTCAAGATGGGTAAAGGACTTAAATTTAAGGCATGAAACAATAAAAATCCTTAAAGAGACCATAGGAAAAGCACTGGAAGATATTGGCCTGGGGAAAGACTTTATGAAGAAGACTGCCATAGCAATTGCAATAACAACCAAAATAAACAAATGGGACTTAATTAAACTGAAAAGTTTCTGTACAGCTAAGGAGACAACAACCAAAGCAAATAGACAACCTACACAATGGGAAAGGATATTTGCATATTTTAAATCAGACAAAAGCTTAATAACTAGGATTTATAGAGAATTTAAATTAATACACATGCAAAAAGCCAATAATCCCATGTATCAATGGGGAAGAGAGATGAACAGAACCTTCTCTCAAGAAGACAGACCAATGGCTAGCAAACATATGAAAAAATGCACATCATCCTTAATTATCAGAGAAATGTAAATCAAAACCACCCTGAGATATCATCTAACCCCAGCGAGAATGGCCCACATCACAAAATCTCAAAACTGCACATGCTGGTGGAGATGTGGAGAGAAAGGAACACTTTTACATTGCTGGTGGGACTGCAAACTAATACAGCCTTTTTGGAAGGAAGCATGGAGAAACCTCAAAGAACTCAAGCTAGACCTCCCATTTGATCCTGCAATCCCATTACTGGGCATCTATCCAGAAGGAAAAAAATACTTTTTGTCACAAGGACACTTGTACTAGACTGTTTATTGCAGCTCAATTTACAATCGCCAAAATGTGGAAACAAAGTAAATACCTCCCAACCCAGTAATGGATTAACAAGCTGTGGTACACGTATACCATGGAATAACATTCAGCCTTTAAAAAAATGGAGAATTCACAGCATTTGTACTAACCTGGATGGAAGTGGAACACATTATTCTTAGTAAAGCATCACAAGAATGGAGAAGCATGAATCCTATGTATTCAGTCTTGATTTGAGGACAGTTAATGATATGGTGGGGGGTGGTGAAAGGGGAGAGCAGAGAGAGAGAGAGAGGAGGGAGGGGGGTGGGGTCTCAGTGTGTGACACATCTCGTACCCTCAATGAATCCCCAATAAAAAAATAAAAAAACAGAAGTGCTCAGTACACAACTAGATGTGCGTCATTTTGAATCTGTTCTCTGTGTCTGCCATCTTCTCACCCACCATTTTAATTTCTTCACTCTTTTTCTCTACATTATATCGAGAGAAGACTATTTCATGGTTGATCTCAAGAATACCAACTTACTTTTCCATGGGGCTAGTGCTACTCTTCACTCAGTCCAATGTATACTTTGTATTATTTAATGGGAAACTTATTTGGGTTAATATTTTGTTCATCTTATTTATCTCACCTATCTCTCACTCCTGTTCATCTTACTCTGTTGTCTTTGTAACTCATTCTCTTCTCTCTTTGTGACGATCTGCCCTTCCTTCCTAGAAGCCATGTCTTCCTGCAGCCTTTCTAAAAATGTTTTCTAGGTCCCCTGCAGAAGGTCATTTTCAAAGGAATATTTTTCATCTTTTCTTCTGTATAACTGTTTTTTCTTTCCAATGCCATTTACTCCTCTTATTACTCATCTTTGAATGAGAGGAGAAAGAGCCGGTCTCAAATTCACCCACAGACAGGGTGTGTAGATTTTACTTGTTGACATTGATTTGACACTTGGGTAATGATCCAATCCCCTCAGCTCTACAGCTGGAGAGCAGGTTGATGAGAATGAGCTGCTGCCCAATTCGGAGAATTTTGCTAGCATTCCTGTAGTTTGGCTCTGCTGGGCTGAGTCCCTATTTTGCTTCCTGGTTCTATGGCATCCACCTCGTTGTGTATTGCTACCAGGGTATTTCCTCTTAGCATTTTATTTCTGGTCATTATTTCTTACATAATTGCAATGCATCCAGTATCCCAAGTCTTAAGACTGAGGTGGTGAAAAATATTTACATCAACTCACAAGGTAATCCCATCATGGTAAAGAGATAGTCCCACAGGCCAGGTGTGGTAGCACACACCTATAATCCTAGCACTCTAGGAGGCTGAGGCAGGATGATTGCTTGAGCTCTGAGTAAGACCCTGTCTCTACTAAAAATAGAAAAAAAATAGCTGGGCAGCATACTTCTGTAGTCCCAGCTACTCAGGAGGCTGAGGCAGGAGGATTGCTAAACCCAGGAGTTTAAGATTGCTGTGAGGTAGGCTGATGCCACAGCACTTTAACCTGGGCAACAGAGTGAGACTGTCATTAAAAAGGAGAGAAATAGAGAGCTACACATTTCTTGGGGCATAAACTCCTGCTCTCTAAGTAGGGGAGAAGAGCAGCCCAGAGGCACCAAACCTCTTCCTGCCTTCTTTTCAGTGGTCAGAGCCTCTGTTTCTTACAGAAAAGGACAAGCTGGTAGCCACTTGTTTTTCTCCACCCAGTGTTTTCTCATTTTAAGTATTAATTCCTCATAGATTTTGCCAAGGGTTTTTCCATTGGTCTTAGTTTTTGGTGGTAGATGGAGTTTATATCTTTCTGTGGCTTCATAGGTACTTAAGACATTTAGGCAAGTTTCTATCAGGGAAGTCAGCCTGGTCCCATTAAAAATCAGAATTGAAAAAGTAACAGTTTCCAATTAGTCCACACTGGGTATGAGCCAATACTACATTTGGCTGCTTAAAAAGCCAAACAACGACAACAACATCAAAAAAACCTATCCGGATATACAGATCAAGTAGTGCAGCATCCTCATTATATCCACCTGTTTTCAGTTATAAGGAGCTTCGGGTCCACTATGACCTTATGATTCACAGAAATTTCAAAAGCTTCTTTGATGAATAAGAGCCAGTTCAATGGCGGGTAAACAGGATACTAAAAACCTGTTTTCTTGTGTTGAGTCAGTAGAGGTAGTTAACCTTGAACAAGAGATGGTGTGAACAGGGAATGGGGGAGAACAGTCAACAGATAGTCATGGGAAGAAGGGCCACTTAGAGGAAGCTGCAAAAAGGTGGCTTTGGCTTAACATAGGATTGATGGGCAACAGGGTCGACGCCTCATGAAGACGGCAGTGAACCGTGGGCACTACAAGGGGCCATGAAGACCCTGGCTGATCACCATCAAGGAAGCTATGGGAGAAATTCTGATAAGGGGTGGGAAGTCGAGTAATCCTGTGACCCGTATTTTAATGATCTTGGTTTTGCAGTTTTACCCTCAAGGTTTCTGCCTTTTAGGTCAGATGAGTGAACAGGGAAAGAACGCAACTGTGTGAACCCAGCTGTTCCAAATTTGGGGCTCCATTAGGCCCCAGGTGAAGCAGTTCCACTTTCTCCTGTGCTCTGCGGTTCCCAGCTCCCACAGTAGCAGAGTCTCGTGACCCTGACCACGCTTCTGTCAAGAAAAGTGGGGCGTGGGATCAAACAGGTGGTTCATATGTTACCTCGTTATAGCGCTCAAGACAGTCTGGAGACAGTCTGGCAAACTTGCTTTCCAGTCAAAGAACCCAAAACTAAAGTGGCTAGACAATTTGCTGAGAGCCAGGAGGCTGCAGAGCTTTGATGGAAGAGGAGTTTGTGGGCATCAACCGAATTAGAATGCGTACCTGGAAACCATCCCCACGCTGCATCCGTATGGTATGTTCTAAGGATGCATTTATTCACATTTTACATTGTGTTGACATGTAGTGCAATTTTTATTTTGTATTTAGGGTAGCTTGGGGGGGTGGGTCAGATAAAGATGGGGAGAGAGCCCCTCCATACAACTCCTTGTATGGGCGAGTCAAGATTCAGACCCTGTTCTGATTGCTGAGTTCAGTGCGATGTCAGTGAGCAGAACAACTTGAAATGTTACTGAGGATCTGTTTTGTTTTGTTTTTGTGCTTCATTTGAACTAATATAACTAAATAAGGCAGGCAAAAGCAGCCTGCATGATTTAGCCTATTTTCCTGAAGACTTCCCCAAATACAGAAAAGTGGCTTGGAGGCGGGCCCGCCTTCACTCCTGCTCTGAGCTGGCTCCAATCCCTTTGCTGGCCGGTCCCCAACCTGCAGGTGCTGCTGCCTATTGCAACACAGGCGGAGGACACCTGCTGCTTCCCAGTGGGGACTCGGCAGTCGGTCTGGTTCAAGGCTGGAACTCATCTTCTTCTTTCCTCTTACAAACAAAAATGCCTCTTCTCTTTGTCCTCCTGGACTTTGCCCCCGTCCCAGATGTGTCAGAAGTTGGTTCCTGCAAAGCAGCCTAGCTAAGGGGCTCCTCTGCTGCATTACATAACGGCAGGGTTCGCGTCACTTTTCCATTGGTTTTGGACCGGCCTGTGTGGTCCCTTGGGGATGTTCTGAAGTTCAGGCTCCTTCAGAGCCAGAGAGGAAAGCCCAACAGCAAAACAAGTGGAAAGAAAGACAGTGTTAGTCACATGGCCTCGGGTCCTGAACATGCCTGCCCGTATCTGTCTTGTCTTTGGGGAGGTTGTGAGCAATCTTGTTAATGCTTGGTCTGAGGGTTTTCCTCCTTATTGACCCTCCTTCCCCAGCTTGGAGCATTTAAGGCTGCAGCTCACTTCTTTGCTGCCCGAGCCTGCTCCTCCCTCCACTTCTTTTGGAGTTCTCTTTCCATTTCTCCAGCCTCACTCTCTTCTTTGCTTAGTTGACTATCTTGCTTGTCCACCCTCCTGCCATGATGTTTACTTTCAACCTGACATTCCTTAGGGGTCCTTGCCCTGGGCCAACCTTCAGTAACAAATAGACCCAAATACGGTACTCACCCAATCACGAAAGAAGTCTGTTTCTCATGCACTAGTCTGCAGTGGTTTTCCCATGGAAGCTGGATTTCCTCTACCCAGGCAGGGACCCCAGCTCCATCCATTCCATGGGCCCACGGTCCCTCTAGACTCTAGAGCCTCATTGTCATCTGAATCCAGCCACCCAAAGGGGAAAGAGAGCCTACAGAAAGCACATCTGCCTTAAGACTTTGGTCTTAATGCCCTGCTCATTCTCCATAGCCAAGAACTAGTCACGTGGTCACTTCCAGATGCAAGGGGAGATGGAAAATATAAATGAGGGCCAGGTGGCCCCTTCCCTTCTGAGCAACAACTCTGTTCTATGCTAAGAAAAATGGGTTTTCTAGTACAATTAGCTATCTCTGCCATAGCCCTTGAGGTTTGTCACAAGACCATGACCCTGAGCTCACACATTCTTATAGTTTCCCCATTTGCCTCAGCATCAATGAGTCCTCAACCTTCATTTCCAAGGTCAACCTCACGCTGACATCTAGTCTTAAATCTCCAGCTGCCTCCTAAACATCACCATCCCTCCCTTCAATGTCTTTCCCCACCTGGAGTAGCCCCCGTTCTGTAGAGTTTCAGACCAAGAGCTCTGCCCTTTCTGAGCCATGAGACCTGTATTAGTTTGTTTACAATCCCTGCGCCTCAGTTATTTCATATGTAAAAGGTGGCTAATATTTATTCTTACATATCTGGTTTGTCTAAGAAGATCCCAGGTCTGTTAGTGGATCCCCACTCATCCAGCGGCATCCCTAATTCTGCCCTTTCCTCCGGGCTGCATATTCAATACGTTTCTCACTGATTCCTTCCCCTTCCTGACTCTCTCTCTTTTTGGACTTATTTAGAATGCTTTTAACAGGCTAATCTTTCTAGAACACTTTTATTATGTCTCTGCCAAGAAATTCTCCTTAAGAACCTATAATTCCCTGTTGCCACTTTAGAAATGTGAAATAGTTTTAAATAGTAACAGTCTATAAATACAACAGCTTGTTAGGCAAAACAGAAAGTTTTTAATCTGAAGAGTGACTCTAGTTCAGTGTGATCAGGTAAGAAACAGACAAAAAGAAATCGCAGTTTAGCTTACCCAAGTCTCTACTGCTACCTCAAACCAAATCTCTGAGCCTCCATCGTTTATTTTGTAAAATCTTGTCTGAAATTTGTGGGCTTTCCTTTCTTCCAGCTCTAGGAATGATGATTTTAAAAATGAAAACACAGTCTGAGTACAGTGGTTTATGCCTGTAATCCTAGCACTCTGGGAGGCTGAGACAAGTGGATTGCTTGAGCTCAGGAGTTCCAGACCAGCCTGAACAAAAGGGAGACCCCATCTCTACTAAAAATAGAGGCTGGGCCTGGGGTGCCATCACCAAGAGGGGGTTTGGCTCTGTGCATCATAGTGGGAGCCTGTAATTCCAGGGACTCAGGAGGCTGAGGCAGGAAGATCGCTTCAACCCAAGAGTTTGAGGTTGTTGTGAGCCATGATGATGCCATGGCACTCTACCCAGGGTTCCAGAGTAAGGCTCTGTCTCAAAAAACAAACAATAAAGCCATGTGGTAGCTCACGCCTATAATCGTAGCCCTGTGGAGGCCAAGGCAGGTAGATTGCTTGAGCTCACAGTTTTGAGACCAGCCTGAGCAAGAGCAAGACCTTGTCTCTAAAACTAGTCAGGTGTTGTAGTGGACAGCTATAGTCCCAGCTACTCAGGAGGCTTGAGGCAAGAGGATTGCTTGAGCCCAGGAGTTTGAGGTTGCTGTGAGCTGTGACACTATAGCACCAAGGGTAACAAAGTGAGACTCTGTCTCAAAGAAAATAAACAAAAACCAAACAACAACAAAAAACCCTCCTCTGTCTACTCTGTAGGACCCTCAATAATTTGACCCCATTCTCTCTCTCCAACTTAGTGATCCTAGCCCCTCACTAGCTTGCCCCCCTCATGTCCCAGGTACTGCTGAGTGGCTAGCTCCATGCTCATGCTGCTCCCCCATTTAGAGCTCCCTCCCTCTCCTCTCTGTCCATCTAAGTGCTGTGAGAACTGTCAGGGCTCAGTCTGGGCCACCTTGGAGGATTTGAGGCATTCAGAAGGACATTGCCACCCACCTGGCTCTGCTACTTAGAAGCTTGGTCACTTCAGTAATCTGGAGATGACACAGACCCCCCCACAGTGGGGCAGACGTGAAGATGAACAACACTTGCAAATATTGCTTTGTAAAATGCCACCACCACATATTTAGTCCTATGGTTGCTTCGTAAATTACTGTTGGCTCACTATTTGGCTGAATTAATTTAGGATTGATTGATTAAGTCAGCCAGTGAGTTTTGCATAAAGTTGAATCATATGAAGTTGTTGATATTTGCTTTTTGACCTATAAAGAGCAGCAGTTTCCAAAGTAAACCTATGTAAAATCCTAGAAAAATATTTGCTTTTCTTTTTTTCCTCACTCAACTTTGTCAAATCCTCCAGGGCAGAGGAAGCTAATATCTGAGAGAGAGAGTTGAAATCACCTCTGAGGTAATGGCCACATCTTCTTTCAGCAGTCATTGTAGAAGCTGCGATTTGAGGGGGAAAGCCACACCCAGGGGAGTGGTGCCTGCTAACCAGTGTCACACACCCAGGGACAGTGGCTCCTAACTGGTCTGTCTGGATTAAAGAGTTTAATAAATTGTATCTATGTCTGAGGAGGTTAAATTATATCTATGGCTGAAGAGTTTAAATCACATCTATCTAAAGAGCTTTAATTGTTTCTATGTCCCAGGCAAGCTTGTGGTTTCATTCTCATCAGCTAGAATGTTCTCGGTATTTGGAAGGACAGATTTTAGGCTCAGGTTTTGGGCTCTCCTACTTGAGCTTCCCATAAGGGAACTAGAGGCAGGCCCTTTATTGATTCAAGAGTTTAGGATATAGGGACTTTTCATTGTTTCACTAGAGTCCAGTCCTTGTCTGAATTGCAGTAACCACCATGGTGGAGTGCCTGAGGGTTAGGGTAGCACGAGTCTGGAAATGAAAAAGACTTGGTTTAAAAACCTATCTCTGCCATTTACTAGATGTATATATTTGGCAAGTTCGTTTTTCAAATCCTCAACTTCGTTATCTGAAAATTGGATGAAAAGAAACCCACAGAGTTCTCATAAGATTTAAATGAGGGGCTTCATGTAAAATGGCTACTCTGGTATCTGACACATAGTAGGGGCTCAGTATGGGGCACCTTGATTGTTATACTAATATTGCTCTAAAAGGTGAGGGTGAGCAGACTATGGCTTAGTATTTTTATGTGTCGTTTTCAAAGAAGGGAAGCTTGATTTGATGATCCTGGTGACTTTGATCCAGGCCGGGTTCCTTGAAATGGGGACACAACAAAAGCAGTCATATCTGTCAGGGTCAAGCTGTGTGTGTGGGGTGTCCCAGTGCTGATGTTTCCAGACGTGAGCCTGGTGAGGCAAGGCAGGACTTGTGTGAAGCACTCAGCCCCCTTGTCACATGGTCATGCCCCCCATTTCTAGGCTGGGCCTGGGATGCCATCCCCGGATGAGGTTTGGCTCTGGGAAAGGTTAACCTGGGTGTCTATATGGTGCACTGTGTGGACCTCAGATCACAAGGTTGGGATGTCTTAGTCACTACTGGCTGGCACTGTCAAGCCAGAGGGACACTGCTTGGCCCCTTTTATGCACACTGTGGAACCGTACTAGGGCTGCAGAGGGAGTCTGACAGTTCCCATCCCTGTTCCCTCTGTCTTCAGTTCTGCATTTTGTGAGAGGTGGTGGGTCCGGCTGAGGAAAGCATGAGAAACTGGATGGGCAGAAGGGCAGCTTGGCCCAAGCAGAACTCACTTACCTCTGAAGATCCCTGGGAAGAAGGAGTCCTGTGGGACCCTGCTGGACTCCCTCCTCCCCCCTTGTCCCCATGCACACTGGAAGGTGACTTTTGGAGGATCTTTAGTCCAACGAGCTCCTGAGTTGCTCTGTCCTTTGAACCTCTCTTGGCAGCCCTTTGGTCTCTTACAACAGCACAGGGAGAGAGTGGGCAGAACTCTGAAACCAAGCCCATCTGTTTTGTCTCTTTAGATCCAAGGCAGACGCTCCCACGATCTGGTGATAGGACTGCAGTCCCTGGAGAGACTGTGGGTGCCTTGGGTATGGGATTGGAAGGAGGGGTGGGAACTTATGATGTGCAGTGACAGAGAGGTAGGAGGCCTCTTCAGCTTCCTCACAAAGCCCCGAGGCCCTGGGGGATCCTGCAACAGGCACCGTGCCCTGCCACGCACCTTCATGAATATAGCGCTTCCTGCCCGGATCAGCTTCAACTTGGAGCTTAGTAAGAAATTACCACAGTGTCGGATTCTTGGGTCTTGCCTTTTGGGGGCTTTTTTGGGGATGGGGCTTTTCAGAAAGATTTGTTTGTTAAGATCTTAAGGCCAGTGACCTAAGAGCTAAGGGCTGTGCAGGTAAAGTGGAGGCTGAAAATGAAGAATACTAGAAGTGGAGCAAATAGGTCATTATTCATATCAGAAAACAGCAAAATAGTCACTGTGACTTTATCATCATGGGATAATCTGCTAATGTTGGCTGATGATGCTACCTCTCTTCATTATAAACCTGCTTTCCAGGGAATGGTAATTGCTGGGCACTTACTTTGTGGCAGTCTCTGTTCTAAGTACTTTTCACATATCAAATCATTTATTCCCCGCTATCGTCTGAAGAAAGAATGACTATTGTTATCTCTGTTTTCTAAATGAAGAACCTGAAGCCCAGAGCAAGTTAAAGTCACTCGTCTAATGTTGCAAAGCTCATAAATGCAGCCTGAGAGAGAGTGAGACCTTGTCCCTGCTAAAAATAGAAACACTAGCTGGGCGTTGTGGCAGGCACCTGTAGTCCCTGCTACTTGGGAGGCTGAGGCAAGCAGATCGCTTGAGCAAGAGTTTGAAGTTGCTGTGAGCTGTGGGATGACACGATGGCATTCTACCCAGGGTGACAGAGTAAGACTCTGTCTCAAAAAAAAAAAAAAAATTCTAAGGCCAGGTGCAGTGGCTCATGCCTGTAATCCCAGCACTTGGGAGGCTGAGGCAGGTGGATTGCCCTGAGTTCACAGGTTCAAGACCAGCCTGAGCCAGAGCAAGACCCCTTCTCTAAAAATAGCTGGGCATTGTGGAAGGCACCTATAGTCCCAGCCACAGGGGCTGAGGCAAGAGGATCATTTGAACCCAAAAGTTGGAGGTTGCTGTGAGCTAAAACGCCATGGCACTCTACCAAGGGTGACTAAGTGAGACTGTCTCAAAAAAAAAAATGCTCATAACTGGCAGATCTGGACCCAGGCTTTCTGGCACCTTGGTGCACTGCTCATCCTACCAGGCCCTCACTTCTCCATGTGAGGCCTTACAATGTGAAGCCTTTAAGGTCAAGGCCAAGTCCTCCAAACTACTATTTAATACTTCTCTTCTCCCAGCACCTGAGCAAGAATACTGGGGTCTGCATAAATACTTATGAGTAAGTGAATAAATTAATAAAAGACTGGCAATATGGTCAACCAGCAGTAGCAAACACTTTCTGTTAAGAAGCCCATCCATGTTAATCTAAAATACTTGCCCTTGCTTCAGCAATAGGCCATGACGAGGGACCCCTTAGATTCCTCAGACCTTGTGAGCCTTTCCCTATTCCAAGGTCATGGCTTTCTCTTCCTGTCTTATCAACATATCCCCCCTTCTCATGCTTCCCACCTTGAATTCTTCCTAAACTTCAGCACAAAAATACTAAAATGAGATTTCATCTTAATGTGGTTATTCATTATGTGGTTTTACTTATTACACGGATCAAATCAAGTTCTGAAACCATAATTACTCTGGGAAAGGCTGCTTGCCAGCCCCAGAGTTAACAGGGAGGGCTGGGGTTGTGGATACATATGACAACTTCTCAGTGAAACATTTAAATCTGCATTCTCTAGCAAATGAAGTGTGGTTGCTGTGGGTGTTCTTTCCCTATGAGAGCTGGAGAATCTGAAGAACAGAGACATGCCTTATTCAAGGCCTTGGAGGGTGGAGCTCAGGGGTCCCCTGACTCCTGGCTGGTGATGCTGATGGGAGGCCATCCTCTCCCTATATGTGGTAGCCTCAGAACTCCCCAGACATCTTTGCCTTGCCCCTAACTCCTTCAGACTATCCTGAGTCCTGGAAGGCTATTGCCAAGATTGTGTTTTTACAGAGGAAGAAAGGCTAAGTTATTTGTTCATGCCCTCATTCATTCATTCATACTGATGTTTTTGCCCTTTGGCAGAACCAGAAAGTGGGGTGGATCCAAGATGGCACTAGAGTATCTAAAGCTTCTGGGATTTTCTTGTGGACTCAAGATCTAAGAGATCCCATGAAGTAAAGCTTTTTTACTATTTGCCTGGAACCAGGGTCTAGACCAGATGACATGGGTCTCTTCCAGGTCTCCCAGATGCTTAGGGTGGGTCCAAGTTACACTGAAAAATATCCAGTGCATTTCCAGTCGGGTCCACACCCATAATTCCCAGAGTTGAGTGACTCAGGGCTTCAGAAGATACCTCAGTTCTAAATCACCCCCCAAGGGAAGGGTGTCTCACATTCAGAAGTGCTGTCACCTGTGGGCTGGAAGCAAGTCCCAAGCCTTTCCACCCCAGCTGTCACTTTCAAGCTGAGGTTCACTATGGCAGCTGGCCAGAATGTAGGGACATTGTCACATTCCATGAAGACTGCTTAGTGAGTCATGGGTGTCCTTGACACCCCCTCCCTTTAGCCAATTTTGATTCATTAACCAAAGTAGAGGAAAGAAGGGGGAGATGAGGTGTCTGCACAGCCTGATGGCCCCTGACAGGACACAGAGGACTTGGCTGTCAGCTGTACATTGGTGTGTGCACACACACAGCTCACCCTCCACTCGTGGTTCTCCCTGGTCTCGGTCCCTCTGCACACACAGCTTACCCTCCACTCATGGCTCTTCCTGGTCTCCGTCACTGTGCACACACAGCTCACCCTCCACTCGTGGCTCTTCCTGGTCTCAGTCCCTGTGCTCTGATACACACAGCTCTGCAAATTCAAGCTGAGGAGCTGAGTTCCGTTCTGCGCATAGGTGACACAGATCCTGACAGTGAGACTGCCTCGCCTGGGGAGTAATGTGGTACTGGGGCATCTTCTCAAGCCCTGAGTCTGAAGTGTGCTCACTGACTCAGCCACTGGCATTTAGGAAGACAAGCTTCCAAGTTCCCTGAGAACAGGCTGTATGTACTGAGGACAAGAGTGTTACTCAGACACACAGAGGCAAGACTGCTCAGAGGACACCCTGACCCGAGCAGACTTTCCCTACAGGGACTTTCTCAGGTGGACAAGCAAAGGCTGAGTGCCAGAGGGCTCTGGGGGTTGGTGATTGCCACTGTTTCCATTAGTCATTATGTATCTATTCCAGGGGTCCTCTTGTGGACACTGCTATATATGTGCCTACCTTTGACTAATAGTACATTTTATTATATTAATAAATCATAAGAAACCTTAATGTCTATCTATGAGGGAATGATTAGTTAAATTATAGCATAGCCATTAAAAATCAAGGTGTTACGGAGAAATCCTTATAATATATTTTGCTAAGTAAAAAAAGCTATAAAATGTTATATGTAAAGTATGAACCAAATTTTGAACATTTCTCACATAAACAACAATATATACATACACGGGTATGTATGTGCATATGTCTTTATAAATATTGAAAAACACTGAACTGATAAATATTAATATTGATATTTTCTCTTCATGTTTTTCCCTGTTTTCTTGCAGTGGTGGTATATTCCTTTTTGATTTTTTAAATGCTTTTTGTTAAAAAAAAAAAAAAAGAATGCTTATGAATTGTGTGTTTTGGAAACTCAAAGGGAAAGATCCTGAACTTTCCACCAACACACGCAAACCGTGCACGGATATCAAGTGCTGGTGACGCGGGCTGGAGCCCAGTCCAAGGATTACCAGGGTCATGGCTATAACCTTCCACTTCATATCCCTGAGCTGATTAGTCCCTGAATAAACTGATAAAGGAAAATAGCACACGATGTTCATGAGGGCAGCGTAACTCATTCCTCAGCCAGGCCGTGGGGCATCCCTGACTCTGCTTGGCTACTCATCTTGCCTAGAGGAGGTCCATGTTCAGGGACGATGTGACACCTCCCGCACATGTCATAGAACTCCAGCACCTGCTGGGGACCAACATTACTTCCCCTCCTGGCAGAGTGTCCTGGGTATCTTCACTGAACACAAGGACAGGCTGGAAGGGTAAGAGGAGTCACAAGACAGCCTGAGAGGTGTGGAAAGGATTGGAGGGCAAGTAGCCTTCTTTGCCTTGCTGGTGGGGGTGGGCACACGGGCTTCCTGCTGGCTGTGATCATGGCATCCCCGGTGTCTCTCACATCAGCTGAAGCCCTTCTGATTCACTGCTCAGATGCTGGCCATAGTAAGAAAACCAGTCTTTTTCTTCCCAGATAGACAACACACGAGGGCCACTCCTGGTTGTACTGATCTCTGAGGTGGTTCACCCTGAGGGTGGTGTATGGGCTTGATTTCGAGGGTCTAGAAGGCACACAGATAGTAAATGGTAAGTGATGGTAGCAAAAGCAACAAAAGAGACTCAGCACTTACACATCACTCATTTGTTCACCTAATACCACATGCACTGGGGCTACAGTGGGGGACTCAACAGATAAGGCCCAGGCTCCCATAGAGCTGAGGTTGCAGGGTGATGAGAGAGAGATGATGGGTAGTGAATAATACATTATCATGATGCCTGTTACAGTGAAAATGTAACAGCATGATGTGACAGTATCTGAGAGCAGGGGTTCTCACTCCCTGCACAGTGCCCGTAGTGCCATGGGCTTTATGGGGTTCCTGTTACCCTGTGATTCTCAGCAGAGTAGGAGAGACCCCTCCATCAAGGGCCTTAAGATTCAAGTGAGGCTAGCATGTGAGCTTGCTTTGTGTGCGTGTGTGCACACAGTGGGTTCTTTTCATCCCCCTAAGTTGTTTCTTTTCCTGAAATTTAAGACATCTTGAAATTCTTAATTTTATCTTTGCCTTTGTATTTCGTAAGTGACGTCTGATGGGACAGTGGAGCATGTGTGTGGGTGGAGGGACAGACACCATATGGGTGTCGGCCTTTCCTGGCTGCCTCGTTTGCATTCGTGGCCTCACTGAGCCCAGAATTTAGGTGCTCTCACGTTGTGTGGGAGGGGAGTTCAACCAGACTTAGAGCCAGGACGCCATGAGATGAGGGTGTTTCACCCACGACAAAGCAAGCTGGGTCTCTGCCAACACCAAGCCACGCTTTCTGTTCAAACCAGAACTTGCTTTGAGTACAGAAAGAAGGCGATGGCATTCTAGGAAATGAAAATGACCAAGGAACCCTGTCTGACCCTTTCTTACTTCCCTGTATTAGTCACTTTCACTGGAGATTGATGACGTGGAAAGGCAAAAGGCCAAACCATAGTTCCTTTCGGTCCTTCCTCACTCGGTAAACTGAGGGTAGAGAGTGTGGGTAGAATGCGTGCACCCAAGATACGCAACAAAAGCAATCACATCGATTTGTGTGATGTTTCCAGTGTTCTGGTAAGAAAGAAATCCATAAGCATGTACATCCTATGAAATATTAATACAAACTATATGATTCTACATGTAAGTTAAATGCTCTCATATTTGCATTTAAAACAGGTATTTTGCAATAGAGAGATAAATGGTAAAATTCATGCCAGTAATTTAAAATGTTTTTTTTTCTGTTTACTTAGAACAATATTAAATAAAAAACACATGGCAAAAAGGGAGCTAGAGCATGAAAACATCTTAAATAAAAACACTTTACATTTTAGTACTTTTGAAGATACTTTTTTTCCCCGCTCTTTGAATGAGGAGCTTCACAGTTTCTTGCACTGGGCTCTCAAATTGTGTGGCTAGTTCTGCCAGGAAGTTTATGTACACATTGCAGGTTTTTTCCCATGCCACCATCATTGGACCCCAGGGGAACTTGGGGCCCTCCCTCCCTCCTCTTCAAGAGGAGGAGATCCTGGATGGAGGGGCTGTGTCATCAGAGGGAGGCTGACTGGCCGACAGCCTCCTCCATCTTTCCTTTCCTTTCTCATTCTTTCCCTCAAGGATGGTGACGTTGCAGGGCTCTGATGAAGGTGCTGCCCACTCTCAGCCAGATTTTCACTAGCTGCAGGCTTCCCTCTAGCCTGTAAAAAAAAAAAAAGTGGCTTCTCCTGGCTCCCCAGGAGACAAGTGGAGAGCTTGAAGAGACCCACCAGGAATGTAACTTTCCCCTCTAGGTGTGCAGGGGTGTGTGTGTGTGCCCTTGTATGTGTATGTGCATCTCCCTCGGGGCTTATCTTCACAGTGGGGGCTTGCTCAAAGCTTTGGCAATCTCATTTGGGACCCCCAGACTCTTGCAACCCTGGGAATCTGCTGCCAGAATCCCCCTTCCTGACACCTTTTCCCTTGGCCTCCTGTCAGCGCCCAGGGCCTGGGAGCCAGAGAAAGGCTTTGCGGGGAGGGCTGACCTGCCCTGGAGGGCGCCTCCCCCGGAGGAAGGCAGCTGAGATGGGGATGTGAAGAACTCTTCTGTGACAAGCCGGTGAGGACAAGGCCATCAATCACCGCTGGGCCGGCGGTGACACCGCCGCAGCTCCTCCTGTCAGCAGGCTGGCCTCTCTCCTCACCTCCGCCTGGGAGTGGGGATCTGGAAGCTCAGGAGCCGGTGGGATGAGCGCCAGGCGGGACCTTTCCAAGGCTGCAGCCAGCTCACCGCGGCCTCTCCAGCACGCGCGGGGTTTGCTGGAGCTGATTTGCCTGTGTCCAACCAGAGTAAAACAAAACCTTTAGGAACGACTGCGCCGAGAAAGGGGCAGGGTTGTAGGCATATCTTTCCGTGGCATCATTTTTTTTTTAATCATTTTTGGTCAACAGAGAAGCCAAGGAATATTATTAGGAAAATCTATCCATTCATTAAAGTTTTTAAATGTATTTATCTTTTAAGTATGTGAGATTAAGTTACCGATTTATTGTACCCCTAAATACTTTACCCATAACACTTCACAATGTGTTTCCAAAAACAAGATAGTTTTTCTAAGTATGTAATTTCAGGACGGCAGATTTGTTTTTCTCAACACTTTAAGATATTATTCCTGCCTTCTAACATAGCTGAAAAGCTGTTGTCATTCTGATTGTCACTCCATTTTAGCCATTTTCCTCCCTCCCTTCTGTAGGGATGACAGTGAAACCCACCCTTTTCCCTTGGTTGGCTTGCCGAGAGATCAAACTCACAATTACAGCAGATTAGTAACAGAAAGGTTTAGTCCCAAATACCACGCGCATGGGGGGAACCACCAGACTGCTTACCCAAGGTCTCGGTGATGGTCAGAGACCTTTATAGATGCCTTTTTGAAGGGAGAGGGAGAAGGTGGAGAGGATGAGTAGGTGGGGGAAACAGATTGACTTGTAAATTAACCTGAGAGATAGGAATTGTGCTTTTTTGGGGGGGCTGGGGCTGGGTTTGAACCCACCACCTCTGGCATATGGGGCCAGCGCTCTACCCTTTTGAGCCATAGGCACCACCCAGGAATTGTGTTTTAAATGATTTGGGCCAGGTCTGCTAGCATTCTGGGAGGAAAAGAACTCACTTGCCCCTTTTGATCCCCCATCAGGTCAGTCTGGTTGTATGCAGGTAGAGGGACAGCCCCTTCCAATGCTTTCTGATCATGAATGGCTTTTAATTCAAAATATTCTTTATGTTAAGTAGTCATATTTTGGGGTAAAATTTCCTTAGCTTCCCCTTCCCTCCCCACCTCCCTTCCATCCTTCCTTCCTGGGCTTTGTATTTCACAGCAATGTGCCTAAGTGTAGATTTCTTTATATTTTCCCTCCTCGATAAAAATTTTGCTTCTGCATTTGTGGATTAATGTCATGCATTGCTTCTGGAAAATTCTCAGCCATTATGTCTTCAAATACTGACATATCTCGGTTTTATCTGTTCTCTCCTTCTGGGATTTTCATTGCGTGTGTTCCACACCTTCTCATTCTGTCATCCATCTCTTAACTTTTATTTCATAATATCCATTTGAGGATGAGGCCTGGATTCTGGGTCATTTCTTCACCTCTATCTTATAATTAACTAATTCTGTTTTAATCTATATCCTCATATTTTTGTTTCCATCATTCATTGCTTTGTGATTCCTATTTATTTCTTTAAAACATCTTTTTTTTTTTTTTTTTGAGACAGAGCCTCAAGCTATCCCCCTGGGTAGAGTGCCCTGGCATCACAGCTCATAGCAACCTCCAACTCCTGGGCTCAAGCGAGTCTCCTGCCTCTGCCTCCCAAGTAGCTGGGACCACAGGCGCCTGCCACAATGCCTGGCTAATTTTTGGTTGCAGCCATCATTGTTGTTTGGCGGGCCCGGGCTGGGGATTTGAACCTGCCACCTTAGGTGTACGTGGCTGGCGCCTTAGCCGATTGAGCCACAGGCGCCAAGCCTGACCCATTTTTTAAGAATGCTTAATGTTCACATATTTGTGGATTGTTCTGTTTTTCTTCTGCTGTTTATTTCTAGATTCATTCCATTGTTATTGGAAAAGATATTTTGAATGATTTAAACCTTTTAAAACGTAAAAGATTTTTGTCTTTAATTGACATACAATTTACATATATATGGAATACAGTGTGATGTTTCAATACATGTATACATTGTGTAATGATGTAGTTGGAATTTGGCACGTCCATCATCTCCTAACATTTGTATTTTTTTGTGGTGAGAATATTAAAAAAAATCCTAATTCTCTCTTCTAGCTAACTTAACTTATACCATACCGATACAGTATCCTTCATAGTCACCCTACTGTGGTTCTTACTCCTCCTGTCTAACTGTAACTTTGTATCCATTGACCCAGTCTGTTCTTATTCTCCCTCCACCCCCAGTCTCTGGTGACTACTGTTTTACTGTTTCCTTCCACGTATCACTTTTTTAGATTCCACCTATGAGCGAGACCATGTGGTATTTGTCTGTACATGTCCGGCTTATTTAACTTAGTGTAAATGTCCTCCAGGTTCATTCCTGTTGCCACAGAGGGCAAGGTGTCATTTTTTTCTTATGGGCAGTAGTATTTAGTTGTGTACTTATACCACATATTCTTCATTCATTCATCTGTTGATGGACACTTACGGTATTTCCTATGTATAGTGTTCTCTTGTGTATAATGCACACCTGCTTTTTTGTACCTGTTTACATTTTTATGTTTTTGGCTTAAACGTTCAGGAAAATGCCCCTGGAAAAAGTGGCCAGCTGTCAGCCAGGAGAGGCATATCTGGAGAGGCTAGTGCTCCCCTGGCACCCCCATGTGCAGATTGCACTGCTGGGCTCCAGCCACCTGCTCTGCGAAGGCTGACCCATCTCTCCCTTCTGGGAGCTTTTCCTCTCTGCCACGTTGGGGGCCATGGCCAGTATGGCTAAGTGTGTGGCTGGCGGGGCAGGCACTTCCCAGAGAGCTTGGCCTGTGCGTAGTCAAGTGGGTCCCTGGGATCTGCATGGGGTTCCTTGTCCTCTTCACATGGTCATGCCTTGGGCCTTGGCCTTCATCACACATGGCCGCAGACCATCTTTTCAGCCCCACCACCACCTTCTCCTGATCATGGTGCTCACTGAAGGCTCTTAGGCTGGCTCCCACAGGATCCAGCATCCTTCGAGACTAGAATCATACGTGCCTGGCAGGCCCATGAAGGGAGGTTATGGCAGCCCCAGGAATCCTGCTGGGCTCCTCTGCTCCTGAGCTGTACTACCCATGTATAATGAGTATCCTTACATTTTCCTTAAAAATGTGGGCGAAAAAGTGCACATTGTACATGGCAAAATAATGGTCATTTGATTCCATATCTTGGCAATTATGAATAACACTTACAATAAACACAAGAGTGTAGCTATTTATTTGACAAAATGATTTTATTTCCTTTGGATATTTATCCTGTAATGAGATTGGTAGATGGTATAGTAGTTCCATTTTTAATTTTTTGAGGAACTTCCATAGCACTTTTACTATATGGTTATACTAATTTAGTTCTCAACAACAGTGTGTAAGAGTTCCCCTTTCTTCATAGTCATGCCAGCATTTGTTTTTCCTTTTTTTTGAGACAGAGTCTCACTTTGTTGTCCTTTGTAGAGTGTTGTGGCATCACAGCTCATAGCAACCTCCAGCTCTTGGGCGTAGACGATTCTCTGGCCTCAGCCTCCTGAGTAGCTGGGACTACAGGCACCTGCCACAAAGCTCAGCTATTTTCTTTTGTTGCAGTTTGGCTGGGGCTGGGTCAGACCCGCCACCCTCGGTATATGGGGCCAGTGCCCCACTCACTGAGCCACAGTCACCACCCAGCATTTGTTATTCTTTATCTTTTTCGTGATAGCCATTCTAATTGGAGTGAAGGGATATTACATTGTAGTTCTCATTTACATTTGCCTGGTGATTGGTGTTGAAAATTTTTTCATGTATCTTTTTGCTCATTTTGTATGTCTTCTTTTCTCTTTTGTAACTTTTTGACACTTGTTTTGTGTCCTAATATATGGTGTGTCATGGAGAATGTCCCATGTGCACTGGAGAAGAAGTATATATTCTGTTGTTAGGTTAAGTGTTCTGTATTTTTTTGATCCATTTGGTTAATGGTGTTGGTCAAGTCTTCTGTTTCCTTATTAATATCCTGATGGCTCCATCCATTGAAGTTGCTATTGTACTACGATAGATTTTTCTCAGTTCTGTCAGTGTTTACTTCCTATGTTTTGGTGGTCTGATGTTTGGTGCATGTATGTTATATTAATATATTATACCTTCTTAGTGAAGTGTCTTTTATAATTGTATAATTCCCTCCTTTGTTTCTAGTGACAGGTTTTGACTTAAACTCTAAATGTCTAATATTAGTGCAGGTTGAATATCCCTTACTTGAAATGCTTAGGATCAAAAGTGTTTTGGATTTTTTTCAGATTTTGGAATATTTGCAAATAAATGAGATGTTGTGGGGATGGGATGCATGTCTAAACATGAAATTCACTTATGTTTCCCATACACCATATGCACATAGCCTCAGGGTAATTGTATATCATATTTTAGATAATTTTGTTCATGAAACAAAGTTTGTGTATGTTGAACCATAGAAAAGCAGCAATATCACTATCTCAGTCACTTATGTGGACAATCTGTAGTTATTTGGCATCATTATTCCTGAGTCCTAATCGATATGCTGCCAATAGCAGCATTTTCTTACACTATTCACATGTACTTAACAGTAAGAAATAAAACAGACCATCAACAGTAAAATAGTGTGTGAAGTGTAAGGAAGCAGGACAGTAGCATCTCTAGCATACCTGTATCAGCTGATAAGCAAGAGCAACAACAAACAGCAGCAGGCTTTTCATTTCTACCTGCAGTGTTGTGTTTTGAATAAAAGACTACTGTATACCATACTGTATTTTTTTTAGGTGAGAAGAAACATCAGAAGCAGTTGAAGGACCAGGAATTGGTTCCTGTAGGGATGAGGAGGCATTCTGCTGGATGGGTTTTTAAACTGTTTCTTTAGAGCCATCTGACTTACTAACAAAGTGGTTTTGGTCTCAGAAGTCTCTTTTTGATTTCATAACCTGACACGATTTCTCATTCTGAGGGTTTGCTGCTCTAGTCCTTCAGTAAGTCCACGGACACATTTTCACCTTGTGCGCTGTAGAGACTTCCCTGTACTGTTAACAGTGTCATCTTTATCTTTTTCTTTTTTTTCTTCCTCGCACATTTGCTTGGTTGCTATAGATCCTTAATTGGTTTCTAGAGTCCCCACAGAGTTCTTTTGTTCCGTCTTCTGTTTACTTGAAGTTTCTTTGGGGGAATGAGGGCCTGTAGCTGCCTAGATTGCCCTCTCTCTGACGTCATTCCCTCCTCTTTTTAATTTCGAAGGGTAACTTCAGTGGATACAAAATTCTGGACTGGTTACTGTTTTCATTCAACACTTCACATGTTTTCCTCCTTTTGCCTTCATGGTTTATGAAGAGGTGTGATACAATTCTTCTACTTGTAGCTGTATAGGTATGGTTTTTTCCCCCCCTCACTGCTTTCTCTTAAAATTGTCTTCGATTTTTTTGCAGTTTGATTAGGATAATGCCTACCTGTGGTTTTTTTGGTATTTATCCTACTTGGTGATTTCTGAGCTTCCTGAGTCTATGGCATTTTTATTACTAATTTTGGATTTTTTTTCCTACTTTCTCTCTTTCCTTTTTCCTTCAGTACTCCTCATCACCTGTGTGTTACAGCTTTTATAATTGCCCTACAGTTCTCAGATATTATGTTCTGTTATTTTTCTCATTTTCTATTTTGCATTTAATATGGGGATTTTATATTACATATCTTGGAGCTAATTGACTTTGGATTTTTAACGGTATTTCCCCTGAGCCATTCAGTACAGGTATATTCAAATACAATTCTTTATATATTGATCTTACGTCATGCTTCCTTGTTCGATTCATATTGGTCATATAATTCTAATTAAAATGTGTGTATACATTAACATGGAGCTATGACTTAAAATAAGTGAAGTTTTGATCAGACGTTAGACAGGGTCCATGTAGACAGGGTAGAAAAGTAAGCTAAAAAAGATCATAGATTCTATTTTCTGTTATGTACATTACTTATGATTATTTTTCATTAGTATGATGGTTAGGAGTGAAGCATACTTCTTAAAATGAAAAATATTTGATTCGATTTTTTTTTTTTCAAATTTTTTTTTAGGAGCTGTGGCCCTCAAGAATCTTCAAATTAAAGAAAATGCCCTGGTAGGTTTTAACTATGGTGAATTTGTAATGTTGTTGCATTTACTTACATATACTTCTTCCTGATTAATTTTGACACCTTAAATTGGGACTTGTAGGAGTACTTTATATATTCTGCATATTGATGATTTGCAGATATTTGCCCCCATTCTTGTGGGTTACCATATTTCATAGTGTCCTTTGATGCATAGTTTTATTTGTTTGTTTAGGGGTTTTTGTTGTTGTTGTTGCAATTTGGCCAGGGCTGGGTTTGAACTTGCCACCCTCAGTATATGGGGCCGGCACCCTACTCACTGAGTCACAGGCACTTCCCAGAAGTTTTAAATTTGATAACAACCTTTCAACTATTTTTTTCATTGCCTGTGCTTTTGTTATCATATCCAAGAAATCATTGCCAAATCTAATGTCAAGATTTTCCATTGCATTTTCCTCTAAGGGTTTTATAATTTTAGCTTTTCTGTTTAGGTCTTTGAACCATTATGAATTAATGTTTTATATGGAACAAAATAATGGTCCAGCTTCATGTTTTTGCAAATGAATATCTAGTTTTTCTAGTGCTATTTATTGAAAAGTGTGTCCTTTACCCATCAAATGTGGTCAGTATTACTATAGACTCTAATTATAAAAAGAGAAGCATCCTGAATTTTATGGATTTGAGGATAATATTGCAGTTGCATATATATATATGTTTAAATAAGCATCGATGGCAAGGAGAATGTGAAAATTAATTTAAAAAGTCCTTCAAATAATTTTTTGAAGAAAAATGTAGTTAACTGTGTTGTTGAACTTGGTATGTACTAATACTTTGCATGTGTATATATTTGTATACATTTTTTTTTTGTAGAGTCAACTGGATGTACCATTTAAAGTTAAAGTTGGCCATATAGGTAAGCCATATTTATTATCGAAATATCCTCTTTGCTGATGTGCAATGAGAATAATATGGCTAATATCTCTATAATGTGATCTTTTTAACGTTTCTGGTCATTTATTGAAAATAATCATGTTTTCGTCTAGGTTGAGCTGAGTTGTGTAACATGAAAATATTGTGAGATTCATATATCCCTTTTTCACTTTTGTTTTTGGAGATAGGGTATTGCTGTGTTGCCCAAGCTATAGTGCAATGATGAGGTCCTAGTTCTCTGTAGTGTTGAACTTTGGGGCTGAAGTGATCATCCGCCTTAGCCTCCCAAGTTTAGGATTATAGGCACATGCCAACGTGCTCAGCTAACTTTTTTATTTTAATTTTGTAGAGACAGGAGTGAGGGGTCTTTCTGTGTTGCCCAGGCTGGTCTCAAACTCTTGATCTCAAGTGATCCTCCTGCCTTGGCCCCCTCAGTGTGTTGGGGGTGAGCTACCGTGTCTAGCCTTAGGTGTTAAAATTGAATTAGTGACCTTAACTGTCTTGGTTTCGTAGGCTTCTGACTAGTTACCATTGCTGTATTCTGATTGATACTGGGTATGTGGTATAAAGAATAGGGTCTGAATCATCCACACATTGTGGGTAGGGGTCAATATGAAAACTCATTTCTGCTCTATAAGTTTTTCTAGGTTTCTAGAAAATACTGTGCTATTTCTTATTCTGCATTATTTTACCACTGTTTATATTTTAACTATATGGGTTGAGTAGAACTAGAAGAATATGAAGTTTTAAACATGCTTAATAAAAACGTCCTTGTTTCTTAAATTATGTTGTAATTTTACTGGTTTAAATATCATGAAGATAATCCATCTTTAGTTAGGATTTTGAAATTTTTTTGTCATGTAGTTTTTGTGTAGTAGGATTTATATCATGTTATTGAAGCTATACTGGTGTCACTTAAGGAACAAGGTCTTCTGAATGCTCATGTAAATTACATGATAAAAGTCTTCATGGTTTCATGTCCTTGTGGTTGGTTGGTGTTAGACTATATATACCGCAGAAAGTTTTCATCATCTTATATTGGTAGATGACTAAATTTCCATCACTCCCTTCCCTCAATTAAAAGACAATTTAGCAAGATTAAGAGGGAGAAAATGTCATCCATTTTTTTCTACCTAACATTTTTATTTTTACATATTTTTGATTATTGACATGTATGTATTTTAAATACTTTAAAATCATGCTATATTTATGATTTTATTTAATTTTTCAGTTAACACATATACTAAAGGTTTCTCATAATCCAAGTTGATTTGACCTCACTTATTTCTTCTGGTCCCATAATAATCCAGTGAAGACATATTTGGATGTTGTAGAATAATTTATTTTTCCTTTGGTACGTTTTACAAGAATGATTACTATATTTCAGTGTATATAAATTTAACCTTAATTCAACAAAGTAAAACAAAGTATTAATTTATTAGAATAGACAGACCTGTTTCCTTTAGAGCCTGTCTTCCCTCTTTTTTTCTTGTCTAATCTTTTTAAAAGTGATAATGAAGTAATTTTCAGGGGTAATATAAGATAGTGGAAAGTATACTGGACTAAACTCAAGATAATTTAGAGAACTATTTATTTATTCATTTATTTTTGAGACAGAGTCTCACTTCGTTGCCCTCACTTGGGTGCTGTGCCCTCATAGATCACAGGAACCTCAAACTCTTGGGCTCGAGTGATTCTGTTGCTTCAGCCTCCTGAGTAGCTGAGACTACAGGTGCCCACCACAATGCCTGGCTGTTTTTACAGGTGGGGTCTTGCTCTTGCTCAGGCTGGTCTTGAACCTATGAGCTCAGGCAATCTACCTGCCTTCGCCTCCTAGAGTGCTAGGATTACAGGCATGAGCCACTGTGCCTGGCCATACCCTTCTTTTTTAAATATGATTATTTATTTATTTATTTATTTTTTATATAGCCACTGGATTTCTTAAGAAGAAATGCTTGATTTTTATTGTATGCTTGCCACTTAACATATTACCTGGCATATAGAGGAGTCACAGTTTGATGAATGATTAGAAGTATATGAGTGTTAACAGTAGGATAGTCAGTTTCATGGGACTGTATTATCCACATCATGTTTTTGAGTGTTGTTGGCTTTTATTGATTGATCAAAGTTTTCCTCATTTAGAATGCAGGATTACACATGTACCAAATATAAATACACACATACACATTTTAGAAGTTGTCTTACGTGGAAGGATTTCAGAATTACATCTTGTTTATATTTTAGTGAATTTGACAGTTTTCTATAAGGAGTCTGCATTTTCTAATGAAAGGAAAAATGTTTGATTTTTAAAAAAAGATTTAGTGATGAAAATTAGACACTATTTTTGAGACAGAGTTTCACTCTTTTGCCCCCAAGTAGAGTACAGTGGTGTTATCATAGCTCTCTGTAACCTCAATCTCTTGAGCTCAAGCAATCCTCTTGCCTCAGCCTCCTGAGTAGTTGGGACTATGGGTGCCTGCCACAATGTTGGGCTAATTATTCTGTTTTTAGTAGAGATAGGTTCTTGCTTTTTTAGAGTATTAATATGTTTTAAGTAATTTATTTGGTACATTTATGAATAAAAATGTACTTATTTGTACTTACTTTGTTTTGGTTATATTTTTGGTCTATACACAAATTAGAAATGATCACTTCTTCTGATTTTAAAACTCAGAAAATTATTCCTTTTTAAGAAACTAGATAGCTAATTTTTCTCTGACATGACAATGAGAATTTTTTTCTCAGTTTGGGGTTTTCTAAACATGGCGTTTTTAGGGTTATGTAATATGATGGATCTAAGTAGATTTTGTTTTCCTTCCTAACTACTAGGGTATTCATGTGATCTATCCTTTTCCCAGTTACAGCAATGGTTTCTAAATTTAGAAACTCACACTTAAAAAAATTATTTATTCATTTATTGTTTGTTTGTTTGGGATTCACTGCGGGGAAAAAAATTTTTAAACAGTATTGTGAAAATCTCAATATACAGAAGTAGAGTCAGTTGTATAATAGATCCAATACATGGTGTTTTTCAGTTTAGGAAAACCTAATACTTTTGAAAGTACTTTGCTATTGGATTGTCATAAATATTTTCATTAATTTGAATAATTTTTTAATATTGCACAGAATCTTTTATTATTACTTGTGTGCATGTGCGAATTTTTCATATATAATGTTTAGTATATGTATGGATGATGATTACTGTATGTATGAAAAATGTATATACACACACACAATGTATATAATCTACCTTTTTGAATTACAAGAAAAATACAGAGTTTTAGAGTAATAATCAGGGAAATGTAAAGTTATTTCATCAAGGATTGTTGATTAAGGGAAGAATATTGATATATTTGTGTTACAGATCATTATAAATAGAAACTTATAAATATTCAGAATATAATCTACTTAGGTTTCCAAAGATACTGACATAAATACAGTCATTTCAGATCATCACAACAAAGCTTTATTGTTTTTGGTTATAAAATAGTTTTCAATAAAGTCACTGAACTCTAAGGATAAAGGCTACTTTGTTTCTCTTCTGATGCCTAACAGAAAATAGAATGATAGTAAATGCAGGTTAAATGAATAATATTTTTTTGTCCTGTTTTATTTTTTTCCTTCAAAATAACTGTAGGTCATCTTAAACTTACAATTCCATGGAAAAACCTTTATACTCAACCAGTTGAAGCTGTATTGGAAGAAATTTATTTACTCATAGTGCCTTCTGCTAGTAAGTCAAATTTTAAAAATTATCATTATTTTTTTAGACAGGGTCATCTCTTGCTGGGGCTAGAAATCATAGTTTCACTGCAACCTCAGATTCCTGGCTTCACTGCTGGGGCCTCCTTAGTAGCTTGTCTGCAGGTATGTGCCACCATGCCTGGCGAAAAAAAATCTTTGTTCAGAATGCTTTTGGAGAATTTCTTGAACTACCTTAATATTTAAATTTGGTATTATTCAAATTAAATTGGTTTTTAACTCTAAATTTTTACAGACTTTGAATTAGTGATTAAAGAATTTTTTGGGGGGGGAGGATGAGTATATTTAAGGTAATTAAGATTATTCTTTTCTATGCTTCCTATAGGAATAAAATATGATCCTTTAAAAGAAGAAAAACAACTCATGGAAGCAAAGCAACAGGAACTAAAAAGGATAGAAGAAGCAAAACAAAAAGCAGTTGATCAAGGTAAAGGAGACAGTAGAATGCCATTTTTCTCTGCAGGTACTGTAATTATTTAACAAATGTGAGAGAATCTTATTACATAGATTATCTTAAGCCATAAAGTCATCTTCCTAACCTTGTCATTTCTTGATCTTCTCCTCTTTCATTTGTTTAATAGCTAAACATGCTTAACATTTTCACTTGTTAAAAATGTGTGTGTACTGACTTTGCACTTCCTATTTGGATGTAAACACTTCAATTTGTACAAATAATTGACACATTGAATCCCATAGAGGCATAAATGTATTCCTGACCTATGTACAAATGACTTAATAAAAAAAATAAACTTTAATAATAAAATGTTGTACCTATTGATAAAAGTAATGGAGATTTACCACATACTCCATGGCAGTACCTCTTGTACTTCTATTTTCTTCTCTGTCATAATTCTTTCATATCTTCTATAGTCATTCACCCACCCCTAACCCTCTCTATGTCTCCTAGGCTTTTTCATTTAAAAATTATTTTTATTTTTTCAAGGTAATGCATGGACGTAGCTTTAAAAGTTCAGTAGTGCTATAGAACACATAATTTTAAAACAATCAGGCTTCTGGCTCAGCCTTGTGCCCCGCTCTCTAGAGAACTGTCCTTTTGCTAAACAAGATGCTCATATCCCTATGACTTGATTTGTTAAGTTTAAATCTTAATATGTTAGACATACACCTTCTTTTATGATGGACTTTGAAGATGGACCCCAGTTTTCCATCTTCCAGATCTTCATGTTTTGGTTAAATCAGTAGTCATTGTTTCTATTATCATAGCTGTGTATAAATATTTATTACTGAGCCAAAAAGTATGCTCTCATTACATGTGTTTTCTAGCATAACTTTGTTATTTGTTTAACAATGTTATGTGGCTGTGGCTGTAACTGTTTATAATGTGGATTTTTGCTTAATCTTCCTGTTTTGGGATGAGGTTTTCCCTGTCCTTTCATGTGCATGGTATCAGAGTCTGGAGCCTGTTAGGTCCATTTTATTTAGAATAAACTTTGTGTTTTCACTAGGGTGGGATAGAGATAGTCACCTTGCTATTGGGCTGGGCTTGTGTTCTCACTAGGGTGGGAAAGACATATTTGCCTTGCTATTGGGCCAGACATTTAAGTGCTCATTATGCAAATTTAAACCAATTCTGGTATTATCAACCTCTCCCTCCATCATGCTATTTGCCATTTTTGTTTTGTGGGGGTTTCTAGTTCCAGAATATTTCTAGGGTTTTTTTTTTTTGAGACAGAGTCTCACTTTGTCACACTTTGTAGAGTGCCTTAGTGTCATAGCTCACAGCAACCTCAAACTTTTGGGATTATGTGATTCTGTTGCCTGAGCCTCCCAAGTAGCTGGGACTACAAAGCCTGGCTATTTTTTAGAGATGGGATCTCACTCTTGCTCAGGCTGGTCTTGAACTCCTGAGCTCAGGTCATCCCCCTCCCTCAGCCTCCCAGAGTGCTAGGATTACAGGCATGAGCCACTGCGCATGGCCTAGGGTTCTTTCTGTTTTTTAAAACTCACCTTGTATTTAATTGGCATCTTCATCTCTGAGCATTTGGGATTGAGTTTCTTCCTCTCTTCTGTATGCTAAGATCATCTGCTTTTCAGCTTCTAGATTTTTGTTGCTTTTCCATTCTTTTTTCTATCCTCTTTCTTTTGACTTGGGGATTTATTCTTTTTCCCCCTTTATGTTTGATTTAATGAGGTTTTACTGAGGAATAGAGAAATGCATGTAATTTACCATGTTAAATGAAAAGTCCCTCCTGTTTATATGTAGGTCTACAATATAAATGTCTAATCATGCTTAAAATTCATTGGCAAAGATACAGAGCTCTCATGATTTGAATCCTGCCTACCTCTGCATCCTCATAACTGGCTTCAAATCCTTTATTGTTTACTCTACCCATACAGAACCATTTGTAGTTTACTAAATATGACAAGTTTTCTATACTTTGTTTTCAGTATATGTTTGAGAGTTATCAGCAATAGGATGATACTTTAGGCTGTAAGGTCTGGATGAGAATCCCTTCCGCAGCAAGATAGAGTAAGAAAGAAATAACTTAGGACTGAACCATAAGGAAATCAAATACTTCGTGATTGTATGGAGGAAAACAGACAAAGAGGATCAAAAACAGAGGTAGGAGGAAATTTGGAGTTTATGGTTACATGGAAAAAGGGCTGTTGCAAGAAGCAAATAATGTATCAGAGGCTGCTGAGATGTCAGGTGAGAGGAGGAGTAAGAAATCATCATTTTATTTATGACATGTAGGTCCCTGGTCACCTTAGGAACAGCTATATTGATTGAGTGATGATGGCAGAGGAATTACCTTCCTGTATCTTCTTTTTCTTCCGAAACTGGGGGCAAAGTCATCTGCTCAGAGTAAAGAGAGCAGGGAAAGAGTTGTTGGAATGTTGAGGAGAATGAAAACAAAATTCAAAATGATGGTTCCATAGAGTGTGAGCACGCTGACCAGAGAAATGTAGAAGGTTGCTGGTTGGTTGAAATTGTGGACGACTAGTTTATAATAATTCTAATCTGTCTGGTTGTGATTTTTTTTCCCTTTAGAAAAAAGACTAGACTTTTTTTATCTCACCTGGGAAGACAGGCATAGGCATGTTTTTATATAGATAGTTGGTTTTATTCAGAGTTGGGGCTTTATTGTCAAAGGAAAACGAGAAAAAAGAACAGAGGAGTTTTAGGTGTTGGTGAAATGATGTATCATGCAATCTGAGCTGCATAAGGAAGTCAGGAGGAAGTTAATGTGTAGTGAAAGAAAGATTAAGCATTTAATGTAATGACAATGAATTTAAAAGAGTAAGGAATTATTAGATAGTCATGGGATTCAAAGATAGAATGTGATCCTCTGTCTTCAAAGAGCTTGACTGATACTGTTGTTTTACTTAATTCTCTAGTCCTTTTATGTTTAAATGTATTCACTGACCTCTGGTGTCTTCATCAAATTTCTTTTTCCTAAGACCTTCTGGGCTACTTGCTTTAGAGAGTATGAATACTATCTACACATAGGACTAGAAATATAAAAGAAGGAACAGGACTGGAAATATGTGAGGAGGTATAGCTTTTATTGGCATTTATAAAGGGGGCAAAGGGATGGTATTAGTGGTTATCACAGGCATATTTCAAAAAACTAGGAATCTCAATTCTTTATTATTTCTATTTCCTTGGAAGGTATTGAAACTAGAGATAGTAAATACTGTTTTCTGAAAATGAGAGAGATGATGAATTTCTTTTATCCTTTGAAAGAAAAGAGGAAGAGGATCTTATAATTTACTGTTTTGTGTTTACCAGGGGGAAGAACTATTTTATACCTGTAAGCACAGACAACTTATGATGGTATCACTAATTTTGAGGGAGAGTCCTGCTATACTGCTGTTACTGGATTTTCTAATTTTAGCCTATTATAATTGCTACCTAATACCTAATAATCTTCATTTTTTTTGGTATCTGAAGCATAGTTAAAAGATAAACTATAAAATTTAATGTTAGTAACTTCTATATGTGGTTGGCTTTAAGACTCCTGGTATAAGATACTGGCTTTGAAAAATTGTGTTTATGGGAAGGAGAGTAGCCAGCAGGGAAGTTGTGGGTGTGGTGGTGTGTTGTGGCGTGGAAGGCGTGTACGGGCTGGGCGAGTGGGGACATGAATGTATGAGTGTGTGTGCGTGGGGCCTGCTTGGTGAGTGCGTGTGTCTCCCTATGCCCCTTTAAAAAAAAAGAAAAATTGTGTTTGCCTGAAAGACTTTTGGAAAGCAGGCTACTAGTGTTGTATTGATAGATGTATATATGTATATAAATATGTATATATTTTTTCTTTAATGAGGCAACATAAGTATGTTACTTCCATGTGTGGATGTTTTTAGAGTATATTTTGTATTTAAGTTAAATAAAGGAATATTTGCAATTGTAGACCAACCTCAGGAGGAGAAGCAGGACACTTTGGCAGAAAAATTAGTTACTCAGATCATAAAAAATCTTCAAGTGAAAATTTCCAGCATCCATATTCGATATGAAGATGATGTAAGTATTCATCTTCAACAAATAGGTGACTATTTATTTTTATATTCGTAATGTAAGTTATTTTACTGTTCATTGACACCTACTCTGTAGTGGCCAACCTATTAAATGCTGGTAGATGGAGAGATACAGAGCTGAAGATAACTTCTTTCTTTTCTATAATTATAGGTGAATTTACAGTAATCAGTCCTTGATTTTACTCTTTCCTAAAATGGAAAGTTTCCTGATCATGAAGGAAAAAGCCTCGGGAGTTATAAATTTTATAGTTAATTAAAATATGTTCTGCTTAACCCCTGGACCAGTGGTTCTCAACCTTCCTAATGTTGCAGCCCTTTAATACAGTTCCTGTGGGTCATGACCCACAGGTTGAGAACTGCTGCCCTTGACAGACCGCTGGTTTAGGAATCAGTAGATCTACACTAAACTGCTTGATTTTAAACAGGTCATTTGTTCTCTCTTAATGTGTAATTACTTGCTTTATAATCCAATGTGTGTCTATGTTTTTTTAAATAAAATTTATTTTGTAAACTGAAAAACATGCCTATATAGTATTATTGTACAACACTGATACATCAGTAGTGTTCTGATTTATTTTAGGGAAAATATAGGAATAGTTATTCTGGAAAATGGTAATGTTTTTGATTGTGGGAAATAGGATACTTTTTTTATAAAGTGATTTTTTTTTCCAACTAAAATTCCAAGTAAAATTTACTTTCTTTTCTCTTTAGATTACTAATCAAGACAAACCACTGTCATTTGGTATTTCCCTTCAAAATCTCAGTATGCAGGTACTTGGATGTTAAAAAAAAATCTTAACCATATTTAATTGTGTAGTATGGTCAAACTACTAATTACTAATTGTAAATGCCAACATCAGAAATAAGTGTCTATATAGAATTGGTGTAGAAAGGGTGTAGATTGGATTGGAATTGAGGACAGATAACGTTCACAGTTCAAAAAATTGTTGACAATCAAATTTAGTTTAAAATACAAGGGCATATTATTGGTAATTACGATGTTAAATGCTTTTGCTTACAAAATTCATTTCTAAATTTTTAATGAGTTAGTACAAAAGTAACAAATACTCATATTGAAACTTTGATAAATCTTGAAAAACATAAAAAAATTATTTGTTCTTTACCACCATTATGAATATTGTGGCATAATTTCTTTGTTTAATTTTTGAATGAGGGATTTAAAAAATAGAGGATCACAGATTTATGAAACATTGCTTGCCTCCAGAGTGAATGGATACTTACATTTTTCATTTGCTTGTAGTCTTAAATATTTTTATAGGAGTAAGCTATTATGAATAAAGTTTAAATCCCTTTTGTTCTCTATTTTCACCTTTCCATCCTCCCCAGAGATTATCATCCTAAGTTTTGAAACTTTTATATAATATTATCATTAAAAATATATATAATACTATTAAAAATGTAGCTTTTAAAAGGTTTACATAAATATTTCCGTGTAGGTTCCTTTTTCACTTTACAGTATTTTTTTTTTTTTTGAGACAGTCTCACTATGTCACTCTTGGTAGAGTGCTGTGATGTCACAGATCACAGCAACCTCAAACTCTTGGGGCCAAAGCGATTATCTTACCTCGGCCTCCCAAGTAGCTACAGGCACCCGCCACAATACCTGGCTATTTTTTTGTTGTAGTTGTCATTGTTTGGCAGGCCTGGGCCAGGTTTGAACCCACCAGCTCCGGTGTATGTGGCTGGCACCCAAGCTGCTGAGCTACAGGCACCGAGTCCACTTTATAGTTTTTTTTTGACATTTATCCATGTTGCCATCTATAATACCATCATTCAGTTTAACTGTTGTGTAGTATTTTATTACATGCTTTTATTTGTTAGATTTTGGGTATGATTTCTTTAAAACCTGGCTCCACTGCAGGCAAAAAGAAAAATTAAAAAAAATAGCCAAAGGAAAAGTTATTTAGTAAAGAAGGGTGGGGTAAACTGTCAAATGTTACTTTTAAAAATAAGGACAGAGAATTAGCCCTTGGATTTGGCAGGGTGAAGATCCTTGGTAACCATGTCAGTAGTGGTTTTAATCATCACCTTGGAGGTTCTTGGAAACCAAGACCTACAGAAACCTAGCCAGGTGTAGTGGTGGGCACCTGTAGTCTCAGCTACTCGGGAGGCTGAGGCAGGAGGATGGATCAGGCCCTAGAGTTTGAAGTTGCTGTGAGCTGTGATGCCGTAGCACTCTATCCAGGTCGACAGAGTGAGACTCTATCTCAAAAAAAAAAAAAAAAGGTGGGGGGTTGGGAATTGAGTAATCTATATTTTAAAAATCCTTCCAGTTGCTCCTAATGGATACCTATGTTTGAGAACCACTATTGTAATTAATCTTTTCAGTTCTCTATATAAAAATAAAAATCATCTTTCTAAAATAAAGATCTGATCACTGTTCTCATGGTTTTTCACTGAGGTTAGAATAAAGTCTCAGGAGGCACCTGTGAGTAGGGCACCGGCCCCGAATGCTGGAGGTGGCGGGTTCAAACCCAGCCCTGGCCAAAACTGCAAAAAAGAAAAAGAAAAAAAAGAATAAAGTTTTATGTTTAAGAAAAGAATAAGTTTTGTGTTTAAATAGCATATGAACTTTTTTTTGTAATGTAACTCCAGGTAACAGTTCACCTCTTTTCTCATTTTGTATTGTATTCTCTGGCTACCCTGAACTGCTTTAGTTCCCTGACTGTGACATGTATTTGCATACCTTTGCCCTCCTCCTGCTCTGAATTACATTCCCTATCAATCTTAGAATCAATGACTTTAATCTGTATGTTACATGTAACATTAATTTGTCAATCTCCTGAATTTAATGCTTCTGCCATGTTCTCTCAAGTGAACTGTGTCTTTAATCCCACTGTAGCACTAACTTATGTATAATTGCTTGTTTTTGTTTGGTTTTATGACTAGTAATGGGCTTCTTGAAAGCAGAAACTTTTTTGTGGTCAGTTAATATTCTTTGACTTAATGATACATTTTTAAAGGCATTTTCATGGGACATTTGTCTAGGGTATGATAGTTAATGATCTTTGCCATTTCAAATATGATGACCTAATTACTGCTTTTCTTTTTCTTTTTTTTTATTTTCAGACAACTGATCAATACTGGGTTCCGTTTGTACATGATGGAACTGAGAAACTAGTTCGTAAGGTAAAATAAATAAATAATATATTTGTCAATCCCTGGACTTGATGAAGGAGAATTTTAGAGAGAAAAATGGTAATATATAAACAAGGACTTAGGGGAAATGTATTCTTTTTGCTTAATTCTGTTGATATGGCTTACTTAGTTATTTGAGACTTTTGAAAATAGTTTGTTAAAAATTCTTCAAAGGAAATGAGACCTGTAATAAATTTTATTTTCAGTTAATCCGATTGGATAACCTTTTTGCCTATTGGAATGTGAGGTCTCGGATGTTTTATCTTAATGATTATGATGAATCATTGGTAAGTAAATTTTTTGATCTATGTATATATTTTTATGGGTACTATCCTTTGCATAAGGTTATTTTATTGTCTTTTATGTAGTTTTTTTTTTCTAGGCAAAATCCATTATCAGAATTTACAGGAATTGGTGAATATGTATGTGCCCACATACAAACATGTACACACACACATACCGTAATAATTCCTGGAGCTTTCTTTCGTAATAGTGGTTTAATGGAATGTTGTTTAACCACTTTAATATTTTGCCGTAGCTAAGTTCTCCTAAGTTTGAGTTATTTATTTTCTTAAATTCTAAACACTTTTATTTTGTAGGTAATAGGATTTTTTTTAGGATAAAGATATATTAGCATAGCATAAATAAAAGCAATTTGTCTTTTAATAGGATAACTTGAGGAAAGGCATTGTCAGTGAAAGTCTTGTTCCACAAGGTTATGATTTTGGTAAGTGCATTTCATAAAGTAAAAAACGTAATTTTTAGAGGTTTTAAATTAATATCATTGATATCACTAATATTTCGTGTTAAATTTTCTCTTGTACAGTTAAATATACTTATATGTACAAAAGCAAAAAATTATCTTTTCTTTATACTTTATTGTTGTAGATCCTTTTACTATGTATCAAAATTATATGGGAAAAAGCCCAATAAAAGAGGATGTAAATAAATTCTGATAAATTTCTAAGGATTATTCAGTAACAATTTGGCTGACATTTATAAAGACATTTTGAAATGTCAAGTATAGTTTAATAAGGCTAGTTCCTATAGCCAGTAAGGTGATTTTACTATTTTAAAAATGTACATTTAAATTTTCTTTCATTTATCCTATTTTCCAAATTTTCTAAAATGAATATATATTACTTTAATAATCAGAAATGGATTACTAAAATATTTAGGGAAAAGGAGTGCTGTTCCCTGTACTCTGAGGGCCCTCAGTACATGTTTATTGGTAGTAGATAATAGTCTTTGAATTTGCCCGCCTGATGCACAGTTCTTCTTCACTTTTTTTCTTGGCTTTAGTGATACTATTCTGCCTGTATTTTCTACACTCACGATTACTCTTTTTTTCCTCAAGTGGTCCTTCTTGTGCCCAATCTTTAAATACTATTTTCATTGGTTTGAATTGGTTTTCATTTTCTTTATTCTCTCCTCATAGGAAACATTCAGAACAAATGAGAACAAATGTTGAATATGTAAAAACTTCATTGTTAGTTCATAGGCATGATTAAAACAAAAAGAATATATTATCTTTGTTTACAGGTTAGATTATAATTTAATGATTGATCTATGTCTAGATTCTACTATTATAGATCTCCCTCTGTATGATTCTAATTCTTCTCGGCACTAAATACAGAGTCGAGATGAATTTTTTTTAGATTATAGATTGAGCCAATCAGACTATGCTTAAGCAAGCAGATATTCCTGGGCAAACTCTCACTCTCCTCCTTCCCTGTCCTTTTACCAGTTAGGACGGATAGGGAGTTTCAGAGAAATTGATCAGAAATTCAGAAATTATATAATGGAAATAAGTGTTAAGTATTATCTTTTTCCTCTAATGTTCATTCATCCCCTTGAACTGTACTTTTATTAGAACTATTTTATTAGGCTATTTTTCCTTCTAGAGAATGTTTCTACTTGGGGTTATATTGGTGTTTTGAGGGGGAGTTCAGTTAGCCTTTACTAATAGAAGACAATGTGAATTAAAATTAAGAAAAAATAAAAGAATCTTTTCTACTAATTAAGGAACAGTTTACCTGAACAAATCATGGGAGTGTAGACTTCTGGGAACTATAGAAAGTTTATAAAAGAAATGAAAGTCAGTGGGTTCGACTGATCCCTTTAATGCTTGAGTCTTTTGAAACATAACTCCATTTAATTTTTTTCAATTTGTATCATTTTTCAGTATTTCGCCCCATATCTGCTACTGCCAAACTGCAGATGAAGCACCGAGCAGATTATGACTTTTCTGACCCCAAAATAAACCTGGATGTTGAATTACATAACATAGCAGTTGAATTTAATAAACCACAGGTGATTTTCTTTAATGAAATTTTCAATTGTGAGCTCCTGTTCAATAAAAAAAACTGAAATTTTAAATGTTTTTCTGAAATTTATATTATGTGGTAACATTTCTTTTAAAAGTTAATAACTTTTATCTTCAATAACTGAACTAAAAAGCTGAAAATTTTAAGAGCTTTAATTTTTCCATTCTTAGTATTTCAGTGTCATGGAGCTTCTTGAATCAATTGAGATGATGACACAAAATCTGCCATATAGGAAATTCAAACCTGATGTGCCTCTTCACAGCCATGCAAGGGAATGGTAAATGCCTTAAAATTTTCTTTCTTTGGTTAAGATTTAAGAAATGTGTTATGAAAGTAAGTTTTTGATTTTAAGGAAAAATTTTGAGAGGTCTGATGCAAACTGTAATGGATTTGTGGCTAAGAATGTATGTAGCTGCCTTAGCTTATTAAGTTGTTGAAATTGATTTAAGGTGTTCTTCCTAACACCATTAACAGCTGGAGATACTAGAATACCATAGTTTTCATTTACTGTAGAGGCATCAGCATTTTTGGAATTACTTAAAAACTTTATCTTCTCAGGAATGTGTAACCTTTTTTCTTCTTTGCCATGCATTTGAAGAAGAGTTATCTTGGGCCACACATTAAATGCCCAAACACTAATGGTGAGCAAGGAAGAAAAGGTCTGTGCATAATTTTCATGATGTCCTATACCAAGATAGACAGAAATCCTTCCTGTCATGTGCATGTGCCCTGTGGGCCTCATGTTGGATACCCCTGTTCATTTTCTAGCAGTCTCTTTTTTCTTCCATCAGACTTCCTTATCAGGCATAGGTCACTTGTATTATTAAACCTGTAATTTAACAACTGGTTAAATTGTTCCATAAACAAAGGTTATGGAATTTACACAATATAACCCAATTTTAAAATTCAGAAGTCTTATAATTCTGGTTTTTAAGCTATTTCCTCATTTCTAAAAATTATTAATACAATTACTCTTTCAGTTGACTTGTCAGTTATCATTGAGGCAGCAAAAATGTTCTCTGCCAATATACTGTCTTAACTAGTTCTTGTGTAGCGCTATATTTATTTTTAACAAAATTGAATGATTTTGCTTATTTTCACTTAGGAAAAAGGTAAGATCAACAATTAATGGATTGTTAATACATACAGAGTTGGGTAAAAAGGAAGTGCTGAGATAATATGCCATTTTCATAGTCTCTGTGTTACAGTTATATATGTTGTTACATCAGGAGCAGTATAAGTTAGTTAGGTTTCATATTGTTGATTCACAGGTGTTAAGTGTGGGGTTCTTCTTTTGTTTTTTAACTAGGTGGGCCTATGCTATACATGGTATTCTTGAAGTAGATGTTTCTCCCAGATTACGGATGTGGTCATGGAAGCATATTCGTGAACATAGGAAAAAAATGAAGCAATATAAAGAACTGTATAAAAAAAAGTTAACAAGTAAGAAGCCATCTGCTGAAATTCTCATGTCTTTGGAGGTTAGCATTTAAAAAAAATCGTTGAATGTTTTGTACTGTGTAACTGCTCCTCAGTTTTTACTGACTAATTACTTCCTCTTTATTTACGCTAATTTTTATTGACCATCTCTGTCTCTTTTACTTAGACTTTTTTATACTTCTGTTCTTAACTTCACTTGGGTAATAAAAGATTCAGTGAAATTGTCCTGTGAGATTTTGAGATTTAAAGTTTATCTTGATCTCAAGGAATTTGGGTTCATGCATATAGTAATTTGAAGCATCTATTATGTCATTTTTAACCTTAAAAGCCTAAGAAGTGTTTGCTCCATTGATTCCAAACTTCTCTGTGTTGTGATTTCAAAACCAGTGTCACCACTGCATCTCCTTTATGTCACCATCTGACTGGGTATTGGTTTTTTCCTGTCTCTGTCTGTGTGATGCTCATCCTTACAGCCATGGATGTGCTCATAAATACCATTTACCTTTCCTCACCTCTTCTCATACCCCAGTTCTATTCATCCCTAAAGTTCTGTATCACTTGCATGATCTTCCCTGAATTCTCTGCTTATACATGTCGTATCTCTAATTAATTATTTGGCTTAAGATACTATTTTTTTATTAGTCATTTAGCATTATGGAGTATTATAAAAGTGACTCTTATACAGATGAATGAAGTACAACTTAGACTAAGAGGAATTAGCCTCTTGAAATTAATGTAACTATTCTGAATCCAGAGTGGATTTCTAATTAGTAACTCTCTAAAGATTGAGTTTTACTTTAATTTTCAAGGTGGGAGACTTTCCAAAGACCTAGGGCTGTTAGGAATTCTTGGGTTTAGAGGCCTTTTTGGGTGTTGCTTCTGATTTTATTACTCATTTTTTGAATCTTGACCTGAATTTTCCAAGTCTCCTGGACAGCAGAACCCTGAGTTAAGTTGGTTTTCAGATAATAGTGAGTTGTGGTTGCTTCTCTTGGGGGAGAAATGGTTTGAGCTTGGAATTCTCAAAAGTTATTATGGATATATATAGGTATGGTGAAAGATTTAGCTTCTCTCAGTTTATTTCAGTAATCATAATTTTGAAAAGTATAAATGTTAAAAATAAGTTTTAAGTATATCCAGGTCTACCTGGAGCAGAAAAGTTTGAAGCTAGCAAAAGTTGGTTTATGAGGTTTAAGGAAAGAAACTGTCTTAATGATGTAAAGTGCAAGGTGAAGCAGCAAGTGCCATGTCACTCTGTTACATTTTGGGAATTCTCAAAATATTCCAAACATTTTTATTAGTGTATCAGTTATGGTGATCTGTGATCTTTGCTATTACTATTATTATTGTTTTGGGATGCCATAAACTTCACCCATATAAGACATTGAACTTAATAAATGTTGAGTGTGTTCTAACTGCTCCACCCACTGGCCATTTTCCTGACTCTCTTCTTGAGCTGCCCTGTTTCCTAAGACAGAATATTGAAATTAGACCAATTAAGAACTGTTATGAAGGCCTCTTAACTGTTCAGTTGAAAGGAAGAGTCACCATCTAACTTAAATAAAAACTAGAAATGATTAAGTTTAGTGTGGAAGGCATGTTGAAAGCTGAGCTAGGCCAAAAGCTAGGTCTCTTGTGCCAAACAGCCAAGTTGCGAATGCAAAGGAAAAGTTCTTGAAGGAAATTAAAAATACTACTCTGGGGACACATGAATGATAAAAAGTGAAATACCCTTATTGCTGATATAAAGATAGTTTGAGTGGTCTGGATGGAAGATCAGACCAGCTATAGCATTCCTCTAAGCCAGCGGTTCTCAACCTGTGGAATGCGACCCCTTTGGGGGTTGAATGACCCTTTCACAGCTGTTGCCTAAATACATCCTGCATATCAGGTATTTACATTACAATTCATAACAGTAGCAAAATTACAGTTATGAAGGAGCAGTGAAAATAATGTTTATGGTTGGGAGTCACCACAGCATGAGGAACTGTATTAAAGTATCACGGGTTTAGGAAGGTTGAGAACCACTGCTCTAAGCCAAAGCCTAATCCAGAGCAAGGCCCTAACTCTCTTTAATTCTATGAAGGCTGGGAGGTGAGGAACCTGGAGCAGAAAAGTTTGAAGCTAGCAAAAGTTGGTTTATGAGGTTTAAGGAAAGAAGCTGTCTTAATGATGTAAAGTACAAGGCGAAGCAGCAAGTGCCAGTGTAAAAGCAGTAGTGTTATCCAGAATATCTGACTGTGAAACAATAGATTTTCAGTATAGATGAAACAACCTTATATTAGAAGATGTTATCTGAACTAGAGAAGAGAAGTTGATGCTTGGCTTCAAAGATGGAGGGAGAATAATTGGTGGGACCTCACCTATGGTGCTTATTGCAAAGGTACGTGTCAAATCTATTAAGAGTAGAGTATAAATGTCATAATACAATAATTAAGTGAGGTGAAGGCTATGTTAACCAGTTTGATGTAAGCATTCCAAATTGTATATAAAATCAGCACATTATACCCCATAAATGCATTAATGTATACAGTTATTAATAAAAAAATTAAAAACAAAACAAGACAAAAAGAAAAGGTTTAAAGGACAAACTGATGACTTCAAGTTGAAGCCAATGCTCATTTACCATTCTAAATATCTTAGACCCGAGAGCCCTTGATAATTACACTAAATCTACTCTGCCTGTGCTCTAGAAATGGAAAAACAAAGCCCCAGATGGCAGTACATCTGTTCACAGCATGGTTTACTGATGACCTTAAGCCCACTTTGGAGACTGACTTACTGCTCAGATAAAAAGATCCCTTTCAAATACAGTATAACCTCTGTATGTGGACTACCCCTTGGGAGACTGTAACAGACTGGTTAACATACTGAGGTGGGAGGTGGTCAACATAAGGAACTAGGCCTACTGTACTGATAACGCACAGGTGGTGCATATTTGGTCTGTGAAAATTAGGAGAACTTGAGGAGGTGGCCAGTGTAGGGAGGTGGTTAGCTATGGCAGTTCTACTGTATTACTGCTCATTGACAATGGACTCAATCACACAAGAGCTGTGTTGGAGATTTGCATAGACACTCGTGTGTTTATGACTGCTAACACAATGTCCATTCTGTAGTCCATGGATCAAGGAGTAATTTCAACTTTAAGGACTTAGTTAGGGCTCGGCGCCTGTGGCTCAATTGGCTAAGGCCCCAGCCACATACACCTAAGGTGGTGGGTTCGAATCCCTACCCCGAGCCCGCCAAACAACAATGATGGCTGCAACCAAAAAAATGGCTAGGCGTTGTGGCGGGCGCCTGTGGTCCCAGCTACTTGGGAGGCAGAGGCAGGAGACTTGCTTGAGCCCAGGAGTTGGAGGTTGCTATGAGCTGTGATGCCATGGCACTCTACCCAGGGGGATAGCTTGAGGCTCCTTCTCAAAAAAAAAAAAAAAAAGACTTAGTTAGGAAGTACATTTTGTAATGGGATAGCTGCCTCACAATATAATTGATTGCTCTGGTGGGCCTGGGCAAAGTAAGTTGGAAACTTTCTGGAAAGAATTCACCATTCTGGATGCCATTAAGAACCTTGTGATTCATGGACTGAGGTCAGAATATTAACATTAACAGGAGTTGGAAGAAGTTGATTCTTCTAGCTTTGTCTTCAAGGGGTTCAAGGCTTCAGTGGAGGAAGTATCTGCAGAAGTGGTGGAAATAACAAGAGAACTAGAAGTAGAGCTTGAAGATTTTACTAAATCATTGCAATTTCATGATCAAACTTGGATGAATGATGAGCATTTGCTTAGTATAGAAGAACAAGGGAAGTGCTTTGTTGAGATGAAATCTGATGAAGATACTGTGAACATTATTAAAATGGCAACAGAAGATTTAGAATAGTACAGAAATTAGTTGATAAAGGAGCAAGAGAGTTTGAAAGGATTGGCTCCAACTTGATAGAATTCTTCTTTGGGTAAAATGCTATCAAACAGTATTGTATGCTACAGAGAAATCTTTTGTGAAAGGAAGAGTCATTTTATGCAGCAAACTTCATTGCTAAGAAATTGCCATGTGAAATTTATTAGGTATAGAATATAAATGTCTTAACACAATAACTAAGAAAATGCCGTGAAGGCTATGTTAACCAGTTTGATGAAAACATTTCAAA
>CAUYQV010089486.1:0-11663 GCA_963574575.1 Galagoides demidoff
CTCTAAATGTGGAATATAAATGTCTTGGCTCGGTGCCTGTAGCTCAAGTGGCTAAGGCTCCAGCCACATACACCTAAGGTGGCAGGTTTGAATACAGCCCGGCCTGCCAAACAACAATGACGGCTGCAACCAAAAAAAAAAAATAGCCAGGCGTTGTGGCGGGCGCTGTGGTCCCAGGTACTTGGGAAGCTGAGGCAGGAGACTTGGTTGAGCCCAGGTGTGGGTGGTGGCGGTGAGCTGTTCTGCCATGGCAATCTACCCCGGGGGATCTCTTGAGGCTCTTTCTAAAAAAAAAAAAAAAAAAAAAAAACAAAACAAAAATTACAGGCTAAGATTTGGGGATTGTCAACTTTTCATTGAGAGTGACTAGGAGTGACAGCTTTGTTCCCAAGAGGAGCAAACCTTCTCTGACTCTCCTAGCATTGCCTTTACTGTGTTCCAATGTCATGTAAGAAATTAAATGGACCTCTCTGGCAGCTTGTTAGGAAGTTTCAAGAAGAATATTCACCAGTAAAATTATCATTATCAATAGTTAGTATCATTAATGGTACAAGGTTCTTCAACAAACTGTTGTTTTCTCCCTTACATTGAGTCTAGAATTTGAGGGTTTCTTACAATCCTCAGGTCTAAACTACCACCCTCTCTCCCAGATTATTGCAATAGCCCCAGTAAGTAGTTTTTTAGCTCCTATCCCTGCCTCTTCAAGTTGGTTTCGCCACATAACAGCAGAGTTTTGAAGCAAGCAGCTCTGGAGTCAAGCTTCTGATGCCAAAGCCTCTGTTCTGCCTCTTTGTAGCTGTGTTTACCCTAGGGTAGATTCTTTGCCTTCTCAAAACCTTTATTTCTTCAAGTAGAAAATGGGGGTAATAATAGTTCTCCCTCTAATTGTTTTCTGTGGGAAGTTGTGAGATAATGCACATTAACTAAGTTGGCATAGCCCCACCATATGTGTGCTAGTGTTATTATTATTACTGAATTATACAGTAAAAGAAGGTGAGTTTTTATTTGACACAAAGTCTGCAGCAAGATTTAGAAAATGTAAAACTTATACATAGAAAACATACATCCCCAGGAACAACAGAAAACATACATCCCCAGGAACAACAGTCTCTGGTTCAAGGACCTTAGGTGGTCACAAAAAGACCAGGAATTAAGTACTTGAAGGGAAAGAGGGAAGCGATGTATTCACAGTTTATTTTGTTTGTTTCTCACAGTGAAAGCCCTGTATAATCACAAGTAGTCTATGTAAATCCCCAAGTATATTCAGCAGTGGCCAAACATGCCCTCTAGTCTTAAGCAGCCTAAAAACTATTTTGGGGAGAAATAGACTCAAGTATCGCCAATATCACGAAGCTGTGATAAAAGTCACCATGAAATTCTAGCTAGAGAAATAATTTAAGGGCTAAGGAGATAAAGGTCATTTCTGCCAGGTCTGACATAGAAGATTTCACAGAGAGCAACAAGGTTTGCTCTGGACTTTGGGGACTGTGTTAGAATTTCAATAGGGAAGCTGGTGGTGGGGAGGAGCAAGAAGAAGAAATGGTAAGAGAAAAATAAGAAAAAATATAAGAGAAAAGAGAACACTAAAAAATTATGTGCAAATACTCGGTTTGCTGGAGGGTTGAGTAAAAGAAAAGCAACTTATAAAGCAAAGTGAGAAAGGAAGATTGGGACAAGCTATAGGTGATCTTCCATGTTGAGGAATCTGGACACAATCTATTATATACTAGACCTTGTGCTAAGCACTTTTCTATATGCTACCTTGCTAAGGCTCACATCAATCTTGTAAGGTTCAGAGACAGACTGAATTACCTGAGATCACTGAGCTGATAAGTGACAGAATCAAGATTTGACCTCAGATCTGTCTGGCTTTAACCCATGCCTGTAGCAGTGGTTAATGCTCCTAGAATGCCTCTAGGCTTTCTTACTAAAGTCAAATGCCTGCAATGACTACTTCATCTTGGGGTGGGGATTGGAAGTAGGGCCTAGTGTCAAGGCTGCTGCACTAGGCTTGAGATGGATGATAAAGGTCTCATTGGGGGGAGGCACATGATAAAGAGGTGGGTTTTGTGTGAGGGACCACAAGAAGAGTCACACAGGGGGTTGGTTGACTTTCAAGGATGGAGAGCAGAGAGAAATCAAAGAGGGCGCCAAATTCTTGGGCCACAGTCTTGAGAACATGGTACTGTTCTGAGAAACAGAGAAATCAAGATGATGGGAGCAGAAGTGATGAGTTTATCTAGAAATTCCATCCCGTTGGGCTCAAGGGTGAGTGGAAGCCCAGGCGAGGACTGTGGAAGGTACGAGGGAGACTCAGTTCTCTATCCTGTAGTGGAGCCAAAAGCAGCAGAGTCACTACTGCCCACATGCCCTGGAAACCTTGCTGCTTTAATGGCGAGCAAAAGAAAAGTGATCCTTGTTACAATGCCTTTTTAGTAGAGGTGGGCATAGATTTTTTTTTTTAATTTCAATAGATATAGGGGATAAAAGCATTATTGTTACATAGATGAATTGTATCATGCCAAAGCCAGGGCTTTCAGTGTATTGGTCATTAGAATATTGTATTCTACTTATTGTACCCAATAAGTAGATTTTTATCCTTCACCCCCTTTATACCCTTCCCTCATCTTAGTTTTTAATGTCCATTATGCCACTTTTTGACTGTATATCCCTTATTTAGCTTTTACTTACAAGTGAGAACATGTGGCATTTGCTTTTCCATTCTTGAGATACTTCATTTAGGATAATGATCTCCAGTTCCATCCTAGTTGCTGTGAAAGACACATTATTTCACTCATTTTTTATGGCAGCATAGTACTCCATGGGATATCTACACCACATTCTCTTTATCCACTCCTCAGTTGATGGGCACTTAGGTTGATTCCATGTATTTGCAATTGTGTATTGTGCTGTGATAAACATCTAGGTATGGATGCCATTTTTTTGTAAAATAACTTCTTCTTTTGGGTAGATACCCAGAAGTGGGATTGCTGGATTGAATGGTAAGTCTACTTTTACTTCTCTGAGGAATCTCCATATTTTTTCCCATAGATATTGTACTAGTGTACATTCCCACCAACAGTGTACAAGTCTTCCTTTCTCTGCATTTATGCCCAGGGCTACTGTTTTTTGACTTTTTAATAATGGTCATCCTGACAGCTCTAAGGTGGTTTTCATCTGCATTTCCTTGATAACTAGTGATGTTGAGCATATTTTTGTATGTTTTTTGGCCATTTGTCTGTTTTCTTTTGAAAAAAAATCTTTTGATGTATTTCAACCACTTTTTGATGGGGTTATTATTTGTTTGATTGTTTTTGAGTTCTTTGTAGATTCTGAACATTAGCTTTTTGTTGGATGTATATTTTGTGACTATTTTCTTCTATTCTGCAGGTTGTCTATTTACTCTGCTGATTATTTCCTTTGCTGTGCAGAAACTTTTTATTAATAGTTGAATTACTTCCCACTTATTTTTTGTTGTTGCAGTATCTGCTTTTGGGGTCTCAGGTTGCAAAACTAGTGTACACAGACCAGTAACATTTCTATGCATTAATAACTGTCAAGCTGAATGTCAAACCAGGAACTCAATACCATGCACAATAGCTGCAAAGAAAATAAAATATCTAGGGATATGCTAACCAAAGAGGTAAAAAAAATCTCTACAAGAAATACCACAAAACACCGATGAGAGAAATCATAGATAATACAAACAATGGAAAAACATCTCATGCTCATGGATTAGAAGAATCAACATTGTTAAAATGTCCATACTGCCCAAAGTTATTTACAGTCAAAGCAATTCTCATTAAAATACCAGTGTCATGGTTCAGTGTGGTGGCTCACACCTGTAATTCTAGCACTCGGGGAGGCCGAGATGGGTAGATTGCTTGAGCTCAGGACTTCAAGCCCAGCATGACCCAGAGAGAGACCCTATCTCTACTAAAAATAGAAAAAAAAAACACCCCAAACCTAGCTGGGCATTGTGTTGAGTGCCTGTAGTCTCAGATACTGGGGGACTGAGGCAAGAGGATTGCTCAAGCCCAAGAGTTTGAAGTTTCTGTGAGCTACAATGACACCATGGCACTCTATCCAGGGCAAGAGTATGAGACTCTGTCTCAGATAAACAACCAGTGTAATTTTTTTACCTATCTAGAAAAAGAAGTTGTAAACTTTATATGAAACCAAAAACAGCCTAAATAGCCAAAGTAATCCTAACTAAAAGGACCAAATCTGAAGGCATCACATATAATTCAAATTATACTACAAGCCTATGGTGAAACAGCATGGTGCTGGTACAAAGGAAGACATGTAGAGCAATGGAACAGAATAGAGAAGCTGGAAATAAAACCATATAGCTATAACTAACAGATTTTTGACAAAGCAGACAGTAAGATACTGGGGAAAGGATGGTCTATTAACAAATACTGCTGGGAAAATTGGTCAGCCACATGCAGTAAAATGAAACTGGATCCTTATCTCCACGATATGCAAAATTTAAGTCAAGCTGATTTAAAGACTTAAATGTAAGATCTGAAACCATAAAAATTTTAGGAAAAGATATAGGGAAAACTCTTCTGGCTGTATGCCTAGGCAAAGAATTTATAAGACCCCAAAAGCAGCCGAGAGGAAAGGAATAAATTTGGCAAAACTCAGAGGCTGTCAACAGCTTTTTAGGTTACAAGTGCCACAAAGCAATGTAGGTGTACAGAAGATGAAGAAAATAGACCCTCTTTCCAAATTGTCCACTTCGGAGAGTAAGACTTGAGGGAGGTGCACACACATATGTGCAGTGGTTTCGTGGGTCACATGCCTGGGCAATGATAAACACGGTAAATGTGCTAAACATTGTCCCAGAAAGCAACTCTGGTACAATTTTCGTGTGGTCCTTTCACATGGCAGGTTATTCGTGTCAACCAGCAATGCCTTTCCCACAAAGAACCCTCAGAAAAATGCCCAAATCACATTTACCACTTCAGTCAAATGCTAGCATTTCTCCTGCCTGTTTTATTTAGAGATATTAAAAAATAAAATGTTCTATTTAGAAGCAAATTTTCTAGTTAAATATGGATTATCCCTTCATGCCAAATAAAAACAAGTTAATTCTCTGGGACGGAAACTTTTCTAGAATGGAACAGACGCATCTGTCTTCTTAGATAACATTAAACAGAATGAAAACCCATTATTTCCTTTTGGCATGTCTGAATGATGTTCTCGCTGACAGTTAGTGATGGAGGCTATTTGGGCCTATTTCGAGACTGCTCACATTGACGGTTCACATGGCTGTTATTTATAATTTCCCATCTCTATGTTCTAACTGTTCTCCCAACTGTCATTCACTGCACCTCCATGATTTCTAATTATAATGGGCGGGACTAGCAGACCAAACTGAGCAGGGACACAAAGGTTTCCGTCGCATGTGGTGCCTGTGACTGTGTGGCAGTTAATGTATAGATTGCTATTGATGTCAGGGTTTACATTTACTTTATTTCCTGGTTCTTGTATGCATTCTGGGTGGTTAAGATTTCTGTATAAAGGCCCATTAGATAAATTGGGTGTTACCATATGCTTAGGAGGAAAAATTTCTAATTAATTTTATTTAAACTCTTTCTGGTAATATCTTCTAGGGAGTTAAGGATTCAACACATCTACACTCCTAAGAAGAATGTTTGCTAAGTGAAATAAATATATCTGCCTAAGGCAGGAATAGAAATGAGCTCTTATTAATGATAATAGCAGCAGGGTGTGCCAGCACTCCTCTTTCAGATGTATGAAAATCTCACTTACTCTTCCCAGTGACCCTCAGTGTGATCATTCCTATTTTCCAGTAGAGATAACAGAGAGACTGAAAAAGGGAGAGGAACTATTGAAAGTCACATACTGGAATTCCCCTGCCAAGCACTCAAACATTACACAGTTGCAGGCCTCCCTACTCATTTGGACTCTATAGTGGGGCAGAAGGAAGGAGAATGAACGTGAACTTCGATGAGATCAGAGCTAGGGTTCCATATTTGACGTTGATGGTCACTGCTTTCAAGCAAATGAAGAACCTGCTGGATGAATGGGTTCTGGCTGGTCATGTTCTCCGGCCACGACAGGCAGCTGGTCTGTCACTGAAGCCACACTTCCTTTGTTTTGTGTAGAACATTCCTCTACTCAATGAATTCTTGAAAGAAAAGCCCACTAGCTATGGGAAGAAAAGAATCGTGAGTGTTGGTCATTCTTCTCTTTGCTCGCCAAAGTACAAAACTCAGTCTCCTCTTACTTCCTGGGAAACCACCAATTTATAGGAAAGGGTAAAAGGAACCTCGATTATAAAGAAAGAGACAAGGTTACTCTATAGTCTTGAACTTCTTCCCTGTTGCTTTGGCAAAAGCACCTACTGACTGGTCAGATTATCCAATGCATTTTATCATTGATCATCAGCTCCTATAGCTTTGCTATTTTTTTTTTTTTTTGCCTCCCCCACTCCTCTGGTTGGTCTTGAACTCCTGAGTTCAGCAGATCCATCTGTCTTGGGCTCCCAGAGTGCTAAGATTGTAGGCGTGAGGCACTGTGCCCAGCTCACACTGTCTTTATATAAAAAAGTATCAAGTATTCAGATTATATAATGACTAGACTGTATGACTTTATGATAGACTTTATGATAGGAGATAGCTAGGATTTTTAAGATTTTCCTTTTATTCTGTTTATAGAAGGATCAAATAACTTATAAAATAGATGCCCACAAGTAGAGTGAAGCAAACTTCTATAGAAAGTCAAATTCCAACATACGGCATGGTAAAATGGTAGGAAAAGGTGTATATTTTTAACTAGCAATTACAAACCTTCTGTGTTTAATTGAGGTTAACAGTTGCACAAAGTAGAACATAATTATTTTCTGCCCAGCACCTGTCTTTGAGTCTGTCACTGTGCTATTCATTTCTAGACATCAATGAGAGACATATCTTTCCTTTTTAACCTCTTATCAGTCCATTACACTGGCAAACACCTCTTAGCTTGAAAGTTCAGCACGGATAGATTCATGGGATTATTCAAAAAACTTCCTAATGCTTAGGAAGTGCTTAGTCCCTGTCTCATATAAATCGTGCCTTTCATTACGTTATGTTTTCAGCCTCCTCTTCTCTCTACTTCCTCATTTCTTTCCTTCCTTTTCAAAGTATTAACTGGGAAACTAGGCACTGTGTAAAGACCTGGGGAGACCATGCATGTGCACACACATGTACGCTGGGCCTGCCTTTCAGGATAACTTGTGCTCTTTATTTCACATTTTGAGATAAAGATAAAGATAACATTTAATCAATCCTTTTTTACTAAAGAGATCCTTCTCTAAACAATAGGAACTAGAAGTAGGTGAAGCTCAAACATTTCACCATTAAAGTAATTTTATCATCTAAAAGAGTAAATATAATTTTTAGCCTATGAATAAAATGTGCCTAATAGATATTTTTTGGGCCATAGTTGTCTAAAATAAGAAACAGCAGACCATTTTAGCATATTAGCTGAATTTAGCAGTGGGAAAATTACAAAATTACACATTACTCAGTGAGTCTCTGAAATTCTGAATGAAAAGAAAATTAGTGGGTTTATTCCAGGTACAGTGGACAATTCTAATTCCTTGAAAAGGAGCCAGGTTTTATTTTGATTCAATCCTTAAAAGAAAAAGACCTAGTTGTTACCAGGCATTAGGGTCTGTCTGAGAAACTGATACCATTAGTAGCTCTTCATAATTATGGTGTCAATCAGAGTAACTAAGGTCAAGGCCAAGTCACACATGGGTATCATAACTCCATGGGCTCAAGGCCTGAGAGAAGTAAAGCAGTTCCAAAAATAAATTTGGAAATGGGAAGAAGGATTATTTTTTTCCAAAAGGAGAAATAAGTGAATGATCAGTTCTATAATTATTTAAGACATTCATTTGTCAAGTATCTCATCATTTTTTAGAAAAGGCCACCCAAACCATTACCACTGCATTATCAGGAACTAACAAGGAAGACAGACAACCCACAGCCACCAGGATTTCTGATGCTTTGAGGAGGTGAACACTCAGGAATGTTTTCCAGGGCACCTGGTTATTTGAATCTGTCAGGCTAGTCCTGTTCTTCCAAGAATTCTCAGAAGTGACAGGCAGTCAACAGCTTTACTGGGCATGACAAGTTTCATTTCAAGGAGCCGAGCTTGTGATTTCAAGTAGACTGATTGCGGCTCTGGCCCCAATCAACTCCAAGTTTCAATCACTGCTTTGTTGTTTTCAAGTACTACTTTGTTGAATACACTCAGCAATCACAGAACTACCCAGCCCAATGTGGCACAGGCTGGGAAAGAACACACAAGTCACTTAAAGGAAAAGCATAGTTTAGCAGTTTTCTAGAACAATAGTTTTAAACATAGATTGTTATAGTGACTGAACTACACTTTCTGATACGGATTTGGAAAAAAGGTATTTCTGGAACTGGTATGAAATCCAGGGAAGAGCTGGTAACGCACTCACGCTGCCTTGTGGGGGACTATTGGATGCTCCAGCTTTCACTGTAACTCCAAATTTTTATTGGGCTTTACCTGCAGCTTCTAAAATGATTAGGTACTAAGATTTACAGACATTTGCCTAGGTATCAAACAAAAGAAATTAAAAATCTCATTCTACATTCATGCACACCCACACATCAAATACGTACACTAAACACACATATACTGACCATACAAATGGAATTTTCCAGTATGGTTCTTGATTCAAATATTCCTCCCAATTGTTAGCTCATATCCAAGGCCATCTAATCTAGATTTTAGATCCCAAAATCTTGGAAGTGGACCCAGATGATCCAGTATTTTAATTATACAAGTGAAATTCAGATTTTGATTCAATAGCTTTGTTCAGATACAGGATTGAGGTTTGAATTTAATATCTTATGAAATCAAAGGACTTTTATTATGTGGAATATGTCATATTTTTCTCTTGATTTTCCTTAATAACGCAAAATGGACTTGTTTTCACTCTTGGGTGAAATATCCAATGCACAGAACCTTTTAGCAAAATGGATTTTCATAAAAATAAAAAAGTTTCAATATGTAATAACTATTACTATATAGTATAGTATAATGTTATGATGTTATATATTATAATATGCATAATATCATAAATAATATAATATCTAATCATCATAAGTCCTACGGGAGCTATGAACTGCTTAAAATTAGGCTTTGGGCTGGTGAATATGTCCTCGCCTGAGAAACAAAATTTTTTCCCTATATTTCCTAGTATTTTGGGTCCACCAAAATTCAAGGGCTATATTTCTTATTCTCCAATGTATAGGAAAGGTATTTTTAAATTTTAAAAAGTGTTTAATACTAGTGAGAGGTAAAGCCCTCAAGAAGACACAGTTTTTCTGGGTACCAACAGTTCAGACATGAAACTGAATTAACATATATAAAACAGTCAGAGATAATCCTGGAATATTCTTAGAGAAATTGGACTGGCATGACAGATGGGCTCAAAAAAGTGACCTGGATAAGGAAAGTATTCAGTAAGTGCTTTGGTATTGTTGTTACTATTTAAAGTCCCAGTTTCCTCATCTATAAACTGAAGGGGTCGAGTCAATTTCTGTGTGATTTCTACAGTTTCTTTCCTTTGGTGACACTAAGCTACCTGAACTTTAATTTTCTATGGAGTGACCAAGATCATAAATGAGTCAGGTTAACATTTGATATAAATGAACATTTACCCTGAGGTGCTAAGAGCCCATAGTAGTAAATAGATGCATAAGAACTGTTTTGTCTTGTTCCATGCAAATAACTTCTCTGTGTTTTTGCTTTTTTATAATGCCAGAAGGATGAAATGGTAAGAAGCAGGTAATTTCTGCTGGGTGCTTAGAAGCTTGGCCTAGCTTTGAATGCTTTGAGATCCAGAAGGAGAGAACCGAGCTCAGCCTTATCAGGAAGAGGAACAGCTTGTCATTTGGTTGTTTTCGCTCCCTAGAGGCTCATTCTGATATGTTAATTTTATGTTATAAATCTGGGAGAACGTTTGGACAGGCTGAGGGCTAGTTGTTTTAAAAAGTGCTACTGTAAATTCTCCATTTCCCCAATAGTTGCTCACTTTCTCAAATATCTTCCTATGCAGAGTAATTGCTACTAGCTACCGGGGCTTTGAACTGCTTAAAATTAGGCTTTGGGCTAGTGAGTATTCCTCTCCTGGAAAACAATTTCTTTTCCCCTTATATTTCTCAGTATTTTGGGTCCACTAATTCAAGGGCTATATTTCTTGTTCTCAAATGGATATAAAAGGCATTTTTAAATTTAAAAAAGTATTTAATACTTGTGGGAGGCAAAGCAGTTAAGAAATGGTTTTTCTAGGTACTAACAGTTCAGACATGAAAAAGATGCTTACTGTTTACCGATAGTTTGATTTGAAAGATGTTTTACAAAATGCACCTCTTCTCATCAGACATAGGTTTATTGGTAATACTTCTTGCAAAACAATTCAAAAGGAGAAGACAAAAAGAGAAATAGAGCGTGCACCAGAGGGTGAATGAAAGGAGATTCCCTTTGGTGGTTCTAATTGGTTTCTAATTGTCCCTGACAAAGCTTTCATTGCATGAAAAGAATGCACTGTACAGTGACCCAAGACCTCTTCAATAATAGTTCACTGTTTTGTTAGTTAACAGCTGGTATGTAAGCAGCTTTGCTGGTTGTATTATACCCAAGAAATGGGAGACTTACAATGGGACATTTTACCAGGGCCAGCATCACAACCACATGAATGGAGAATGCAAATTCAGACAGAAGTGGGATGGGCAGGAGTTCATCAATGAAAGGTTGCATTCATAGCAGATGTCAAGTGCAGGCTAGGTCTTAAAATTTCTTTTTGTCATGCAATTAATTCTTATCCTGTGGTTCCTCATGTGGTCAATGTATTCAGGGGACACAAAGCTTCTGTAGTAGGTTTCGAGTTAGAACAAACTCCTTAATGCCCAAGAGTCCATGATACTCAGCAACTCAGGAAATTATACCATCAAGTTTTGGGATATTAAATTAATTAAATTATATGAACGTCATGAGAGAGAAGGGCAAGTAGTAAGGGTCATCTCTGCATTATAATATTTAACAAGTACTTCCATTCAAATGCTACTATATTAGGAAGTCTTTAGTAGATGGCCATAAACACCATTCAAGGGGTCATCTCTGCATTATAATATTTAATAAGTACTTCCATTCAAATGCTACTATATTAGGCAGTCTTTAGTGGATGGCCATAAACACCATTCAATTTTTACGGGTAGGCAGGGCTTTGTTAGGCAGATAATCAATTGGCATGCTAATAAATCCAAAGCTTTTTCAAATTGTCTCAATAGGGTAATGGCATTAGTGCCAGGATGACCCCAACATTTATAGTGCCAAGGCACATCCCTTGAAGAAAGAAGTTTTGAGTAGAAATGGGAGAAAAAGATATTGATAACACAGATTTGCATATCTTTCTAATTTGACACGTACTCTTTTTTTTTTTTTTTTTTTGAGAGGGAGCCTCAAGCTATCCCCCTGGGTAGAGTGCCATGACATCACAGCTCATAGCAACCTCCAACTCCTGGGCTCAAGCGAGTCTCCTGCCTCTGCCTCCCAAGTAGCTGGGACCACAGGCGCCCGCCACAATGCCCGGCCATTTTTTGGTTGCAGCC
>CAUYQV010089487.1:0-17777 GCA_963574575.1 Galagoides demidoff
GGCTCAAAGGAATAGGGCACCGGCCCCATATGCCGGTGGTGGTGAGTTCAAATCCAGCCCTAGCCAAAAACTGCAAAAAAAAAAAAAAAAAAAAAAAAGCAATCCTCTGAAAATAAGCCCTAGTATGTCTTCTTGAGAAAAAATAAATATAAGGCTGTGTCTTATTTTCGGGGAAACACAGTACTACTAAGATTTTTGGATATTTTAGAACCGAACTTGGTCTCAGCATGGATGAGTCTTGTGCAACCCTGAATATTCACCATTCACAAGCTGGCACTTTTGGAACTCACATGCCTTGTTTTTATGAAAGCCTATAAGTTACAGGTTCCCGAGTCAGCTACAAGGAAAAGAGAAAATAAATTAAAAAAAAAAAAAAAAAGACCTTCACTCTAGTTCTTGGCAGATTGATCCTGGGTATGACTGAAGTCTTTTGGGGTTGGTTTTCAAACCACACCTGTCATAAGGAAGACATGAAGATCGTGCTGTGTGTCATAGTGTGGCAATTAGAATCAACTGTCTTCTCCAAAGCAAGAATCTAACACTGACCTAGGGAGGAAAGAAAGCGTTTTCGTATGTCACGCACCAGACAAGGGTCTCCTCACGAACAGGCCACCCTGTCCTGTTTATATCGACTCTGAAATCTCTTCTGATGGGTGGCAACTGCTTCAATGAAGGCAGAAACATAAACTCTACCTTTCTAATAACTAAAATAAATATATTAATAAAACATTTGAATATTCAGATAAAGCCTAAAATTTAGGTAAAGTTTAAAACTTATAAGCATCTTTAATTTATTTGGGGACAAACAAATATATTTCTCTGTAGGACTCTCTACTTTGGTAGCAACCAGCTGTTAGAGCCAAAGCAAATGACAGACGGCCTTCCACAGGCCGGGCAGTGGGAAGTGTCCAGGAGCCCAGCAGCCACCCGCACCACATACATTCTCATATTTAATCCTCACGCAGGTTCTGGGAGTGGGCGGGGGCTTTATTCTCATTTTCCTGTTGAGAACACTGAGGGTCAGAGGTGTTAAGTAACTCATTCAGATCACTTAAGTGGAAGAATCCAAATTTAAGGTACAAGAATCAGCTCGAATTAGTCCACTCCACCTATAATCGTGATCTTTAAATACAAAATGCGGAGGAAACAGCATTATTTCCTTCCTTCTATTTTGAAAAAAATAATCTCTTTTCAAGGCATTTAACATATTAGGATTTCTTTTATGATGCACACACACATATTTTGCAATAAAAGATGATTTAAGTAAATGAATACATCAAGTTGCCTGGCTTATTATGGATTTCACTCACTTTTTGAAAAACAAAAGTGAAATAAGTGTGGTCATTTGCCACATAACAGGCCACTGTTATTAGTATCATTTGCCACATAACAGGCCACTGTGCTTTTAGTATCAATTGAGTTTCTGCACACGTAGCTCAAGGACATCGTAGGGCCTGATACAGAACCCCTTCCTGAGTTATCCTTTTTTTCCTGTAGAACAGCAGATTGCAGAATACACCCTCTGTTTCAGATGGTCGGGACATGTAGGGCAGGTCGTACTGACCTCCACCTGATGCGAACAATTTGCTTCAAATTTAAACAGGCTTTAAATTTATCAACAAGTCCAAAAAGCCTGGCTAAACAGTAATGGTGTCAGACTGGGATTCTGTTTGGATCCTGTGTTGACATTAACCCTAAATCATCGTGAACCTGGTGCTTTTGCAGACCTATTTGAGCTGGTCTCTGCATTCTATGTTCATTTAAATGTCAAGGAGCTGAAAATGCACTGAAAATCAGGCAGCCAGCGTGCCTTAGCTTTTTGTTCTTTTCGGGGTGCTTCTGTAAATTAAATTACATTTCACTCTAATTCCATGCAGATGAGTATATCCAGTGACCATGGAACAATGTAACTCTACTTTTTTCCTGCCCCATTATTGCCTCAAGGCAAATTATTAACAAATACTAATGACCGTGTATGACTAACATTAGCAAAAGCTTTAAGTTCTTTTCTCTTTCTTCATGACAAATATTCCTTTCCTATAGCTTAAAATATATATATATAGCTTTTATTCCTACCACTTACACATAAAATTCCAATTCCCATGGTAGTCAAGGTTCCTCTAAGCAGCCTTCCTCTCTTCCATGAATCAGAACACAGGCTTTAAACCCTGAATTCAATCACCGCCTCTGCTACCTTTCTGCCCCGGTAAATTCGGGAAATTTTTGTCTTTATTTTTACCTTACCTGAGTTCAGATTTCTTTTGTGCAAAACAAAGATAACATTACTTGACTAAGAATTTCTGTGAGGAGCAAAGGTGAAAAAACATAAAACGCGAACAACAGGGACAGCCATTCCCACAAACGTGGGGACCCCATCCCCAGGTCTTCACCACACCCCCTTCTGTCTGCCCTGTTCTCACATGGCAATGAACGATTTGTCTTTCCCCAAATAACAAGTGGGCCCCTCTGTTATTCCTCGACATGTGACATGTACACTGCCCTGAATGGCTTCTGCCCCCTCCCATCACTGCACTCCTTCCTGGTATCCGAATATCACCCCCTCTGAGGCCTTCTGCGACCTCTCTCCCTGTGAGTTCATTATGGGGAGAGATACACCTATTCTAATGCTATGACACTGGATTATAATAGCATCTTTATAATGACCTTTCTCCATTCACTTGAACCCCTCAAAGGCAGAGTTGGCATCCAAAGCATCTTTGTGTCCCTGGTACCTGGTGTTGGCAATTTGTTGAATAAAAGCATCTGTGCTCAAGAAACTCATGGTCCCCAATCTCCATGTCCTTTCGATGTGCGTTTCTACTCACAGCTAAGACGAGACTGCTCTATTATTCTGCAACTTGCACCTCGCGGGAGCCAGACGAATGTCTGTCTGATTAAATATAATATGAACAATAGGAACTGGTGTCGTTGGGGGTAGGAGATGGATAACCGGAGGACGAAACTGAGTGAACTTGAAAGGAGAAGGGAACACGGGCACGCTGTCGTCATCAATCACCCCGCTTTAATTTCATTTCTGGAAACCTGACAAGTATGTAACAGGAAGTGTGTGCTCTGCCCTGCAGAAACCAGATTTCTCTTCCCCCTTTTCTCTTTGTAAAGTCATGCTCTAGGAGGCGAGGACGCAGGCAGAAATGGTGGTTTTGTGTGAAAATGATGAGGTGGGAAGTCTTAAAAACCTGCTGATGAAAAGCAGCGTAGAGGCAGGTAGACAGTGAGCTTCAGATAACATCAACCTTCCTTCTTGAAAACAATTAAGGGGAGTCAGAGTTGGAAGGAGAATGCAATCTGGAGGGAGAGGCAGATCATGAAATCTGTTCCTGTGTCAAAACCCTCTTCCCGTCTGCTGACCCGGGCAGGCGCTCAGCTTGATCGACCTCATCTCTATTACCAGCGGAGGGAAAGCGGAGCTGATGGATGACTTTCCCCGTATCCATCTTTTTTATTTAAAGAAGTTAGAAATATACCTTGAGATAGATGCTGAAGTAGGTATCATCTGTCTTTTTGGCCTGATAGAAGGTTCATGGTTTCTTAAGGATCTGAAGTCAAGGGAATTGAAAAAAGCAGAGTAAGTGTTCTCAAAGACTAGATTAAATTTTTTTGCTGACTCCTAATATCTTGAGATCTTGAAATCTCCTTAAGTATATAAAGAGGTAGCAGTAAATAAGATGGGAAAATCTATTAGCTCACACCTATGCTATAAGTCTACCCGTTAACATGTACGTATACTCAAATTATTGCTACTCCCTGACCACTAGTATATTTATAAGTTGGTTTTACGAGATATAATACAGTAACATAGGTCTTCTGCCTGAAATTGTCCACACACAAATAAAAATACCTTAACTCAGGTGGTGCCTGTGGCTCAAAGGAGTAGGGCACCGGGCCCATGTGCTGGAGGTGGCCGGTTCAAACCCAGCCCCAGCCAAAAAAAAAAAAAAAAAAATCCTTTAACTCTCTTGTCTCTATTCACTCAGATCCACTCTGAATAACAAATAAAACCTTGTAAAATATGGACCCAATAATCTCATACCTTAAAAACCATCAACACTTCCAAGTCAGTTATTTCAATGTTTCTCTCCATGATCTAACATGTAACTGTACTTCTGACCAGCCTGCCTAGATACCGTGTTTATATTTCTTAAAGAACTCAATTCCTATAATACTCCAAGTTGTTAATTTTCTTTTCTGCCCTTTTAACTTCTTTTTATTTCCTGCAATTGCCTTTATTTAAAATAACTTTTGTACAATCATTAAACTCTTTGTTGCATAGAATTTTTAATAATTTACAGAATGGTAAAGTTCTCCCAGGATTACTGTCCAATCCTCCTTCCTTTTCCAGAAGGGCAGCCATTGTAAGCCGACCTTTTATATGCACCTGCATCTCTACACAAAAACTATACAAATACATGTGTATACTTACAGAATATATAATTTGAGGGGTCGTTGTTTATTGTATGTGAATAAGATCATATGCTAACATTATTTTAACTTTTATCTGTCTTTCTGACGTACTTCTCCTGTCAGTAATAAAGATCCACTATACTATTTTGAGAATTTATTTAACCATCCACCACTAATTAAAATTACCTTCATTTTTGTCACTGAAGATAAATACTACTCAAATCCAATGAACACAACTGTGCTCTACTTTTTTCTAAGATACTGCTATAGTTTTCATATGTCTCCCAGAATTCATGTGTTGGAAACTTAACCCCAATTGGACAGTGTTGGGAGGTTGGGCCTAATGGGAGACTTTTAGGTTATTAGGGGTCTCCCTTTTCAAAGGGCACGTGGTGGTGGTTCAGTCTTACACTCCTGCCCTTCTGCCTTCCCTCTGCCCTTCTGCCTTCCCTTTTGTGATGATGCAGCAAAAAGTCCTTTGCCAGATGTTATCACCTTGATCTTGGACCTCCAGCCTCTAAAACTGGGGCCAGTAAAATTCTGTTCATTATAAATTCTGTTCTCAGGATGTCTGTTAGACGAGCACAAAACAGACTAAGACAGGAATGGGCCCAAGAGAAGTGGAGTTCTGATATCACAAATACCTGAAAATGTGGAAGCAACTTTGGAACTAGATAATGGATAGAGGCTTAAAGAATTTGGAGGAATAGGCTAGGAAAAGCCTAAATTACCACGAAAAGAGGATGAAGGGCAACAAGGGCTCAGAAGAAGAGAGTTGTAGGAAAAGTCTGGACTTCTTAGAGACAACCCAAGTGGTCGTGAACAGGATGTTGGTAGACACATGGACAGGAGAGCCCATTCTGATCAAGTCTCGGACAGAACAGAGGCCCAAGGCATTAGAAACTAGAGAAAAGGGCATCCTGGTTATACAAAGTGGCCGGGAGTCTGGTGAATCGTGTCCATGCTTAGGGTTTTATGGAAGGCAGAACTCGAGAGAAATGAACGGGGATGTGTGGCAGAAGAAACATCTCAGCAGCAAAACACTGAGGGCTTCTCTTAAATTTATAATCAAAAGGGAAGCAGAGAGTTGGGAAATCACCAGCATGGCCTTGTAAAGAACAGAAAGTGTGTTTAGAAGAGAAAACCAAGGGTGTGGGCAAGGGACTGTTTAGACTGAAGAAGGCCAGATGCTGTTCAACACAGGCGCCGATGACTCCAGAGGCATTTCAGAGATCTTCTAAGCTGCCGCTCCCATCACAGACTCAGAGGGCTTGGACCCTGAAGGCAGAAAGATTTCCAAGAAAGGCCCAGGACACCTGAGAGACTTTGGCACTCGCTGGCCCAGGGATGCATGCTCCAGGCCTCTGCTCCCCACGTTCTGGGGCTGCATTCCTCAGCAACCCTGGCTGTGGCTCCAGCAGGCCCAGGTGTGACTGCAGCCAGTGTTCCATAAACCCTGGAGCATCTATGTGATGTTAATTCTTTATGCTCCCGGAATGCACTAGGTATAGAGGCACGGCTGCTCCCACTTAGTCTTCAAAGGATGCTGCAGAGACTTGCTGCACGAGCAAAGCCACCACAAAGCATCCCCACTAAGGCAAGGCTTAGCGGCACCATGGAGGCAGGTGCAGCCCTGAGGTCTCAGAACCACAGAGCCGCCAGTGTACATCATCAACCCAGGAGAGCCGCAGACATGAGACCCCACCCATGAGAGCTCCTGTGTGGGCTGAGCTCAGCAAAGCCACAGAGCAACAGCAATTCCGGCTGGCATCTTGGGGGTCCACTGCTGCCCCAGTGTGTCCAGAAGGCAGGACCTGGAGTCAAAAATCATTCTCAAGCCTTGTGATTCTCCGTTGTCCACCCTGTTGAATTTCAGATTTGGTTAAAACCCTTTACTCCTCCCTCTTGCCTGTTTCTGGCTTTGGAATGGAAATGTCTGTCCCCTGCCTGTCCCATCGTTGCGTTTTGGAAGAACATGACTTGTTTTGATTTTACAAGTTCACAGCTAGAGGGGAATTTGCCTCAGGATGAATCCTACTTTGAGTCTTACTCATATGATGTTTAGATGGCACTTTGGACTTACCCTATAAAGTTGATACTGAAATGAATTGAGACTTTAGGGCTGTTGGTATAGAATGTATTTTGCATATCAGAAGGATGTGAATTTGGGGCATCAGGACAGAATGCTATGGCTTGAATACAACCCCAGAATTCAAATGTTGGGAACTTAATCCCCAGCATGACAGGGCTAGGAGGCATTAGGAAGGAGATTAATGCTTTTGACTAAAAGAAAAAAAAAAGTAGATTAATTATAATGCCAACTCCAGGGAGCTGGTTTTCTCTCCTGTGCTCTTGCCCTTCAGCCTTCTCTGAGTGATACTACAGCAGGAAGGCCCTCACCTTAGGCCAATGCTGGGGACTTCTCAGTCTTTAGAACTGTGAGCCAAGCTCACTGTAAATAGCCCGTCCCAGGTATGCTGTTAACACACATAGCAGCCCCAGGGGCCAAATGGACTAAGACAGAAATGGTATTGGTTACGCTGTCATACAAACTACCACAAAGGAGATGGACTGAACCAGAGAAGTGTACTTCTCACAGTCCTAGAGGCTGGAAGGTCCAGATGAGATGTCAGCATGGTTGGGGTCTAGGTGAGGGCCCCATTCCTGGTTGGCAGACAGCTGCTTTCTCGCTGGGCACTCACCTGGCCTTTCCCCGGTGTGTGAAAGGAGGGAGGGGGGAACCTGTCTCTCTTGCTCTTTTGATAAGGTCACGAATCCCAACCTTATGGGAAGTTCCCACCCTCATGACCTACTCCAAACCGACGACCTCCTACATCCATCGTCTCCAGATACCATCACATTGGGGTTAGAGTTTTAACATACAAATTTGGGGGGTCACATAAACATTCAGTCTGTAGCTGATATATGCCTATGAGGGGAGTTGGAGGGTGGGGTGGGAAATTCTACCAGGTTCCCTCCTAAAAGGACTGTACCAATTTACGTGCTCACATAAGCACTTGGGACTCCCCGTTACCTGACACCATCACTACCACGGGAGTGGTCACTTTCTCACTTTTTCCTGATTTTCGAGAAAAATTTGCTATCTCATTTTAATTTCTGTCTTCCAGTCATTACTGGAGTTATAAAAAGGTACAGTATTATCCTCTTGAATTTCTCTTTTTTGAAGTATCTGCTCATCTCCTTTGCTAATTCCTACTGCAATTTTTTGATTTGAAAGAGTTCTTTATTATGTTCTGAGCATTAACCGACTGTGAGCTCTGTGGAGACAGAGGTTTTCATCTATTTTGTTTAGTGCTAGAGCCCTCTGCCCTAAAAGAGAACCATGGCACACAGTGTGTCCTCAACAAAGGATTATTAAAAGAAGGAATATGCAAATGAATGAAGTTGTGACTATTTTCTGGTGATCTGCTTGAGTTGACTTTACAGTATCTAATTTAGACAAAACTTCTAACTTACAGATGATCACATGTATTAATCTTCTCTACTAAATATTCTACATTTTGTGTCTTACTTTCTAACCATCCCCACCGCAGGTTATAAACTTATGCTCCCTTTTTCTATTTTATTCACTTTTACTCAGTTTAATTTGTTCTTATTTTTGATGTCTATTGTCTGAACGAAACAGTACTTTTTATGTATATATTTTAGTTAGAAGTTGGTTTATATGCAACATCATGAGATGGATTTTATAGAATATCATATTCTAGACACATTCAAAATTGTTCCAGTAGTGGAAGGACTTAATATACAACGTAACTACCTTCTATCTGTAGCCATTTCCCATTCAAAGCATTCAATGTGGCAGTATAGGAGGTTGAGTTTCTGTAACAGTATCCTCTCAACAATCTCCAGGAAAGGGCTCTAGGAAGTATATTTTGGAAGACAGCACACTATTTCCATTTGTATTTGATTTATTATTTAAAATCAAATTACACAGTAAGTTGAGCCCTGGATAAAATAATTCTAAATACGACAGAGAATGTCAACACCCCCATTTCTTTGAATGCACGCTAAGCAAAACTCACAGAAGCAGAGCCCTGGGACATGATGTCAAACAAAGCCTTCAGAAACTTAGAATAGTACCTGTTTGGAAAATCGAAAGTAAGATATACACACCCAAGTAACCTTGGGAGCTCACACAGAAAAGGCCCTGCGCATGTTTCTTATCATAGCAATATTCTCTGGAAAGGATGAACAGTCCTATCTGTCTTTGTGACCACAATCCCAGCCCTGAGTAGTAGCATTGTCAACACACAATATGAAAGCCATCAATATAAGCTGACAGTGTTTTCACTCCAGGTGGTGAGAAGCCCTGTGGGCTAAGGAAGAAAAAACAAAGAAGCCCAGACGGTCCATCTTCAACTGAGATGAGAAGGACAGCAAACGGGGAAGAAGGAGGCTGCAAATACAAAGCCGTCTCGGTCAGAAGGAGGACAGAACTGACCACTTCCAGAACACAAGCAGCAGGCTGGGTTCATCTCAATGAAAGCAAATGCCTCTATCATTTAGTATCACATTTTGCTTACAAAAACGGTTGTAGTAGATTATATCATCCATTTTAGTCATCTACTGAATAGGCCAGTGTATAACTAAGAACTTTTCCCTTAATTGAATAATTATTTTTATGGTGCCTTTCTTCTACTGGCAAATATTGTTAATCAAATAAAACTATGTGCTTAATTTGGAACCATAAATGTGCAGAAGTTAGTGGATGAAGTTACTTCAGAAAGAAATAACTAAGGCACGGGGATATAAAATGCATTTCGCAAGAAGGCATTCTACCCCCACATCGTACTTAGCTCTGTATCTACTGAGCATGACTCTGGCAAGCCGATGTTGTAGCTTCAGAAATTAAAACAAAAATTCTGGCCTTAGGCTAGTCAAGACTTTTTAGTGACCCACAACTCACACATAGATGCACAGACACACACAGTGAGTGGAGCAGGCAAAGTGCACTTAAAAGGGTGATACTAAAACCCAGTCTGCTTTTAATTCAGATTTATACATGGGAAGCATATAAATTGGAATAATCTCCAACTGCTATAAAAACCTTTAAAAAAATACAGAAAATTGTTATTTTAGAAAAATGAAGAAATTAGATTCAACAAATATTTATTGAACCGCTACTGCATGCTGTGAGGTAGCAATACGAAAGTAAGTGGAAAATTAATGGTCTCTGTCCTTAAGGTGCTCTCAATCTAACAAAGTCCTACTTGGAAGAGATTTATAGAGTTCAAGGTGCAGTGGCCCACAGGAGAGGGATACTGAGCTGGGCCGGAATGGCAGAGGCATCTGATGGAAGGACTTTGCATCGTAAGTGAAGCACAGAATATGAACAGCATTTACTGACAGTTCTAACTGGCAGCAGGGTCTGTGGCAGGAGCAAGAGATTAGGGCCGGGGAATTAGTCAAAGGCTTCCTGTGTCATGTAAGAGAATTCAACATGTATTTAGTACCCCTTGGTCAATCTATTTTCTCTGTGAAGAGAAAGGAAAGAGCCCCTTGAACACTCCGCCCTGCCTACAAACTCGTACTCACTCACGTCATCCTCATTCCTAGAGTCTCTGTTGCACGAGATAATTAATCCCATTTAGCTCTTGATCACAGTCTCTGGACATCACCTCCCTGGCCATCACTCATCTCTTTCTCTGGCATCTTAGAGAAAACACACACATGTACATATAACCAACAGCTGCCTCTCTTCTCCTCTCATAACTAAGCACTTCAAGCTCCTCAAAACAACAGTCTAAGTTCCCTCTTGCACAGAAGACCCAGCAGTCCCCCGTCTCTCTACTACCCCCCAGCGTCCGTTCTCGCTCCCCCGCGCCCTTCTGACAGTGGTGTCCATTCCATCTCATTTCTCTTCTGCACTTGCCGTTACTCACCCCTCCTTTGAAGCTCTCTTGCCATCAGGCCTGAGCCCATCCCAAAGTAGCCTATTGCTTTTTCCTCTCCCTACTCAGCTGCTCCTCTCTGGTCTCCTTTTCCAAATGTACTCCTGAACTACTAATACGTTTCCTCCTCTGCACCCCAAGAAACCCCTCCGTGACCACAGGTCCCCTTAGTTATGATGCTTCTCTGCTAAATTACAACTATTGTTATCCTTTCTGTTATCTCCAAACTTTGTTCTTGTCCGACTAAGCTGTATTCGCCCCACTTATTTTTCTCAATCTCTCTTTACTTCTTCCATCAGCTTGAAACCTTAACTCAGCACTGAATCTACTCCCTGTTGTCACAGATGCTCACCTAGACAGGGAAGTCCCATCATTTCTTCTCAGCTTTTGCCCTGCTAACCACTCAGTAGCAGTCTGTACTGTATTCTTTCCTGAAACTCTCCCAGTACTTGGAGCCAAGGCACTCCAAATACCTTCTGGTTCTCCCACACCACTTGCGTACTCTTTTTCTCAACCTCTAGCTAAAGTTACATATAAAATTCTCCATGTTCTCTCTTGTCTGTCTCCCTGGATAGCTCAGCCCCACTACCTTTAGAACATTCCCCAAGACTGGGATACCAACCTGTAAAGGAAAGATGGCTGACATTTAACATCTGAATAATTTTTCCTTGAATTAGCCTTCAACCACACCTATTAACTGACCTCTTTGGGCCACAATCTTTTGCTTCTTGCCAAGGGAGACAGGCACTGTCCAGGATACCCACAGATAATTCCCCATTGCGTAAGAAACAAAGCTTCAACCCTTGGCCAAGCATTAGAAGCCTTCCATTCTGGGCCTCTGCCATCTTCAAGTCTAACTGTTGCTTCTTGCTTCAATCAAACAGACTGATTACAATCAACCAAATTATAGAAGAAGTGAACAGTGCAGCAGAAGAAAGGAGTAGACTTGGCCTGAGTACAAATGGGTCTATGTTATCTTTAGCACATTTATTCATTTTCTTAGGCCTAAATTTTCTTATTTGTATAATTGTGAGAATACCTAGTTCTTAGTCTCCTGATAGAGTATGAATTCTCTTTGTAGATTAGTTGGGTAAAAACATATATATGTAAATACATAACATTTATTTATTTTTTTTAATTTGGGGTTATTATGAAGATACATATGAGTAGGTTATGTTATTTATGTTTGTAAGATAAAGCCCAACGTCTCAGTTGCAGCTGTGTCCTTCACCTAGGAAGTGTGCCATATACCCCGACCCAGTAGGTGGGAACTTACCAACCCCTCTCCCCCACCACTGCCTTCTTGAATTGAATTGTGTTTTTCTTACGTGTGGACCTGTAGTTGTTGATCTTAATAACAGTGACCTTTATTACTATGGTCAGGCTCTATACATGTGTTCTTTTTAGAAACCCTTTGAGGCAAGTAGCCTAACTATTAATACCTTCATTATACAGATAAGGAAACAAAGGCATGGTGAGGTTAAATACACATGCCTAAGAGCATAGAATTTGAAAGTCCTGGAATAAATCATTAAATCTAAACATAGCATTCTTTACATACTGCTTGACTTATGTGGTTCCCTGAAATTCTAGGGTGGTGCCTGGGCTCAAGGAGTAGGGCACCAGCCCCATATACCGGAAGTGGAGGGTTCAAACCTGGCCCAGGCCAAAAAAAAACTGCAAAAAAAAAAAGAAGTTCTAGTTATCTCTTCCTTACTTCAGCTGAATATCTCCTCCTTTCACAGCCCATCTCAAACCTCTTTGATACCTCTGTCTTAATCCAATGACATCTTACTGGTAATTTTATATCACTTACCAATCTAACTTGAACCCAACATATTTATGCATATAGCTATTTTTGTAATTAGCTTGAGAGATCTGAGAAGATAAAGAGCATGTTTAGTTTTGGTTTTGGGGTTTTTTAATCTCTGATTCCTCCATGGCAATCTGGCATAATGTATTGCCTCACATAAACGTTCAATAAATCTTTGTTGAATTTGCTTTTAAGATTATAAGAATAAATGTCCCAGGACTTTATCAGAATAAAATATTTGTCATTTTCAAAAAAAAAAAAATCACAATCCCTCCCTCCAAACTCCTACAATATTTCTGCATTCTCAGACCAGGCTGGATTTTTCAAGCAGATGCCCCTGGGAGAATGGTCCTGGAGCTTTATTTTTTAATGTGGTTTTAGCAGTCAAAAAGAGTGTTCCATCAGATTTTATTGTCCATGTGAATGCATTAATTGAAAAGCAGACCTCCAAAAGGACGGGCAGAACCATGCTGGGGTTCAATCATGCACAGATAAGTGAGTACTTAACTGCAAGACATCTACGAGGTTTCCGAGCACACTCGAGCCTTGCCAGGGCGCGCCACTAACGAGAGGTTTACCTAAGTAGCACCAGCGCCACCTGCAGACACGCGCAAGCAGCAGCCGTGTTCGTTCTCTTCCGTCATTCTCGGGCTCTATCAGGAGGCTTCCTCCTGCTTTCAGCGGATGAAAAACACTACCGGGCTCACCTACAAGCGGAGGTTTCTATCTATTCTCCTGGGCCGACGAGATAGGTATTGTTAAAATATAAGAAACCATAGCACAGCTGAACTAGAGAAATTTAGTTCATTCACTTCTCCAAATAACACTGGGAAAGAAAAAATAGCCTCAAACAGTAATAAATGAAAGGGCCAAAATCACTATTTAAAACAAAATCAACAACATTGAAATGATAAGAATGACCATTCTATACACGTGAGCACTGACAGTGGAATCATCTCCGCAAAGTATAAAATAGATTCACGAAGATGAAAAGTATCTATTGAGAAAACACCTCGTTCCAAAGGTGAACTAGTCATGGTCGTCGAAAGCATGAATTAAAATATTAAGCTAACGGTTTATCATGACTTATCTACATAACTTTATTTGATTAAAGAAATTATTTTTATGCCACCAATAAATCAGTAATCAATAGTCATCTGTAGCTCTAGAAGCACTCTAATAGAACCCACCTGGGATAAGCAAAAACAAATTGCATATTATCATTCCCAAATGATAAAAGAATACTACATTTCATTTCTTTTGTTTATAAGCTCTCTTCAAATACATTTATTACAGTCTTAGTTTTGTTTCACAATAGATGAACACAATTGTGTGCCTCACTCTGGTGGTATCCACAATTGTAATTTACCAAGGAGAAAAATTAGTTGAGTTTTATTATGTGGACAGTTTGCCAAATCACCAATGGGTGCAAGATAAGCAAACTTTTCCAATTTCTTGCCTTATATTTTCTGCCATTCTTCTTAAAAGAGACCTCTGATCGTATATGTAGTACACCATGAATGATTAACTCTGTACATAAAAGCTGAAAATTATTTCTGAGTCTATTGAGAAATGCTGAAATCCCTCTCCTGCCCAACACATCTCTCTCATCAGATCGATTCACAACAGAATTTTACCAGATCTACAAAGAAGAGATGGTACCTATACTGCAGAAATTATTCCATGACATTGAGAAGGAGAGAATCCTCCCCAACATTCTACAATGACGGGATCACCTTGATACCAAAGCCAGGAAAAGAAAGAAAATTAAAATCCAATATCGCTTATAAATAGATGCAAAAACCCTCAGCAAATGACTAGTAAACAGAATTCAACAGCACATCAAAAAAAATGATTCACCATGACCAAGTGAGCTTCTTTTTAGGAATGCCAAGATGGTTCTACATACATAAATTGATAAGCATGATTTTCCACGTGAGCAATCAGAAAAGCAAAGACCATGTCATCATCTCAATAAACGTAGAAAAAAAATTCAATAAAATTCAGCATTCTTTCCTGACAAAAAACCTCAACAAATTAAGCATAGAAGAAACATATCTCAAAATTATAAAAACCACATATGACAACCCCACAGCTAACATCATACTGGATGGGGAAAAGTTGAAAGCATTCTACTAAGAACTGGAATAAGATCAGGGTATGCCCCCACCACCACTTCTATCCAACATAGCACCAGAAGTCCTAGGTAGAGTAATCAGGCAAGAGAAAGAAATAAAGGGCACCCAAATCAGGAAAGATTTGGTCAAACTATCACTTTTTGCTGATGATATATATATTATCTATTATCTAGAAAACCTCAAAGACTCCCACAAAGAGACTCCTGAAATTAATAAATAAATTCAGCTACATCTCAGGTTAAAAAAAAAAAATCAATGTACATAAATCTGTAGAATTCCTATACACCAGTAGGGTCGAATCAAAGAATTAATACCCTTCAATTAAGGGGTCAAAGCTGAGGGCCAAATCAAAGAATTAATACCCTTCACAAGAGCCAGAAAGAAAGTCAAATAACTAGCGATAAACTGAATCAAGGAGGTAAAAGATCTCTACAAAGAAAACTATGAAACTCTGGAGGAAAAAAAAGTCACAGACGACACAAACAAATGGAAAAACATATCATGCTCAGGGATTGGTAGAATCAACATTGTTAAGAGCCCATACTGCACAAAGTGATTCACAGATTCAATGCAATCCCCATCTAGATACCCAACTCATATTTCACAGATCTAGAAAAAATAATTCTGGGCTGAGTGTGGTGAATCACACCTGTAATCCTAGCACTTTTGGAGGCCAAGGTAGGAGGATGCCTTGTAGTTTGAGATGAGCCTAAGCAAGAGCGAGACCCTCTCTCTACTAAAAATAGAAAAATTAGCTGGGCATTGTGACAGGTACCTGTATCCCAGCTACTTAGGAGTGTGAAGCAGGAGGATCACTTGAACCCAGAAGTTTGAAGTTGCCATGAGCTAGGTTGACACATAACACTTAGCCTAGGCAACAGAGTGAGACTCCATCCCACAACACACACACACACACTCCATGCTTCACTTAGAATCAGAAACAGGATCGAGACGTGGACAGGGATGGTTTCTCCTGAGGCTTCTCTGCTTGCTTGTAGATGGGATCTTCTCACTATGTCTTAACTCTGTGTGTGTGTGTGTGTGTGTGTGTAATGACACTGTTTTCATAGAATCACCTTTTTAAGGGTCCTGTCTCTAAATTTGGTCACTTTCTCAGGTACTGAGGGTTAGAACCTCAACATAGGAATTTTTGAGCAAGCACAACTTTCCTTTCAAAATACTGTTTATTCCTTGTGGGGGATGAAGGAGATTATTACCATGAGGTAGGTCACAAGCTGAGCCATAATCTGATCAGACTGGTGTCTTACAAGAACAGCTTAGGACACAAACACATGCAGAGTTAAAACCTAGGGAGAAGGCACCACACACAAGCTAAGGAGAGCCTCAGGAGTCACCCATCCTGCGTGGCCTTCATCTCAACCTCAGACTTCCAGCCTCCAAAACTGGGAGACTACACATTTCTGTTGTTTACACCAAGACCCTAACTCTTTTCAATTCTATGAAGGCTGAGAGGGGTGAGAAGCTGCAGAATAAAAATTTAAAGCTGGCAGAGGTTGATTCATGGGTTTTAAGGAAAGAAACCATCGCCATAACATAAAAGTGCAAGTGAGTCGGCCAGGGCTGATGCAGAAGCTGCACTGAGTTATCCAGAAGATCCAGCTGAGATCGTAGAGTGGCTGCACTAAATCATAGATTTTCAATGAAGATAAAACAACTTTCGGTTGGAAGAAGATGCCATCTAGGACTTTCACAGCCAAAGAGAAGTCAATGCCTGGCTTCAAAGCTTTAAAGGACAGGCTGCTGTCTTGTTGGGACGAAGGCAGCTGGTGATTTAAGTTGATGCTAATGTTCATTTACCATTCTGAGAATCCAGGGGCCCATAAGAATTATGCTAAACCACTCTGCCTGTGCTCTATAAATGGAACAACAAAGCCTGGATGACAGCACATCTGATTATTGCATGACTTACTGAATATTTCAAACCCACTGTGGAGACCTACTGCTCAGGAAAAAGATTATTTTCTAAATGGTACTGCTCATTGGGAAGGCACCTGGTCACCCATGAGCTCTGATGGAGACACACAGGGGGCTTAATGTGGCTTCCCTGCCTGCTGATACAGCATCCATTCTGCAGCACGTACCCGAGAGCCATTGGAATTTCAAGTCTCATTATTTAAGAAATACATTCTGTGAGGCCATAGGTGCCATAGATAGTGATTTCCCTGGCAAAGTCCATTGAAATCTTTCTGGAAAAGATTCGCCCTTCTATAATGGATTTCATTAAGAACATTTGTGATTCATGGCAGGAGGTCAAAACATCAGCATTTATAAAAGTTTGGAAGAAGTCGATCCCAACCCTTGTGGATGACACTGAAGGGTTAAAAACTTCAGGGGAGGAATAACTGCAGATGTGACAGAAACAGCAAGAGAACTAGAACCAGAGGTGAGGCCTGACATGTGACTGGATTGCTGAAATCTCCTGATAAATCTTGACAGATGAGGAATCGCTTCTGACAGGTGACCAAAGAAAGTGGCTTCCTGAGACGCAATCTACTGGTGAAAATGTTGTGAATATTGTTGAAATGCCAACCGAGGATTTAGTGTATTGTATAATTTTACCTGATAAAGCAATAGCAGGGTTGGAGAAGAGTGTCTCCATTTTGAAAGGCATTCTGCTGAGGGCAAAATGCTACCAAATAGCATGGCGTGCTACAGAGAAATCTTCTGTGAAAAGAAGAATCAATGTGGAAACTTTGCTGTTTTTTTATTTTTTAAGAAATGTTCACATCCACCCCAACTTTCAGTTACCACCACCCTGAGTACTCAGGCCCATCAACGTGAAGGCAAGATCCTCCACCGTCAAAAAGATTACAGCCTGCTGAAGGCTCAGATGAGCAGTAGCATATTTTAGCAATAAAGTATTTTCAAATTAAGGTATTTACATTTTTTACACATACTCTTATTTCATATTTATTAATGCACTATAGTGTAATGTAAATGTCACTTTTTTTTTTTTTTTGCAGTTTTTGGCTGGGGCTGAGTATGAACCTGCCACCTCCAGTATATGGGGACAGCGCCCTACTCCTTGAGCCATAGGTGCCACCCACAAATGTAACTTTTAAATGCGCTCAAAAACCAAGAAATTGATTGGTTTCATTGCAGTGATCTGTAACCAAACTTGCAGACTCAGCAGGGTCTGCTTATAAGGAGAGTCCTGGAAGCGAGATTGACCTTGCCTGATCTGGTCCTAGTGCCAGCAGCCCCCCAGCTCTAACCTGTGCACGCCCTCTCGCTCTCCACGCACAAAATGCTTTTTCTTTAATGGAAAATGGTTTTTTTTATCTTTTTTTTTATTAGATCATAATTGTGTACATTAATTCCATCATGGGATACAGTGTGTTGCTTCCATATGCAGTTTGGAAAACTCTCATCCAACTGGCTAACATAGCCATCTTGTCTTTCTCATAATTGTTGTATTAAGACATCTATATTCAACCTTTAGACAAATTCACATGTACCCTAATAGGA
>CAUYQV010089488.1:0-29632 GCA_963574575.1 Galagoides demidoff
ATTAAAAAAACTTTGCATTAGCTAACCATTACCCTTAGCATTTGTCTTAGTGTATTTGGGATACTTTAACAAAATACCTTAGATTAGGTAATTTATAAACAAAGGAAATTTATTGTTAATAGTTCTAGGGGCTGAGAAGTCTGAAATTAAGGTAGAAGCAGATTCAACATCTGGTGAGGGCTTAGGTGTTTCATAGATGTTTGTTTCTTGCTTCATCCTCACATATTGAAAGAGGAAAACAAGTTCCCTCAGGCCTCTTCTTTAAGGGCACTAATCCCATTTGTCAGGGCTCTACCCTCATTGACCTAATCACCTCGTGAAGGTCCCACCTCTTAACACTATTACATTGGGGATTAGGTTTCAACATAGGAATTTTTGGGTAGGCATAGACCATAGTAGTCCAAATGCTCTATCTTGAAATTAAAAAAAGCCTTATGTAACTGGGTTCACACCACTCCCCACTTTATCTACTAAGCATTGGCCACACCAGCCTTCTTTCTATTCCTGGAAAACCACAATCTCTTTTCCTTCTTTAGGACCTTTGCATGGATTCTCTCTGCCTAGGAGTCTCTTTGTCCAGATGCCTGTGTAGTTGGCTCTTCATTAATATCTGGGCCTCAGCTTAAATACTACTGTCTCTGAGAGGCCTTTCCTGACAACCTGTTGAAAGTGGCCACCAGACACCCCCTACCATAGCCTCTGCTTAGTTCTCTATGTATCACTTGTCGCTTGAATTTCACTTTTTCTTTAGTTAGTATTCCATTATCTGTCTATCCCTTCCAGAATTTAGCTCTAGGAAGGCAGTCTGTATGATATTCACCCCTCTATGTCCAGTGTCTTTAAAAAATGCCCAGCGCACAGTAGGAGTTTGATGAATGTTGGTGAAATGAGTGAGCTTAAATGTTGGGAGTAAGGCTCCCGAATGAATTCTTGCTATTTGGTATTATCAAGATTTCCCCACTCCTTGATTCTTTCTTTGTGCTGGTGAATTGAAGATCTATGGCATTCATTCAAAAATTAATTAACTTAAAACATATATTAGGGGCTCAATGCCTATAGTTCAGCAGGTAGGACGCCAGGCACATACACTGGACCTGGTGTGTTGGAACCCAGCCCAGGCCTGCTAAAACAACGACAACCACAACCAGAAAATAGCTGGGTGTTGTGGGGGGCACCTGTAGTCCCAGCTACACAGGTGGCTGAGGCAAGAGAATCACCTGAGCCCAAGAGTTTGAGTTGCTGTGAGCTGTGACACCACAGCATTCTACTGAGGGTGACGAAGTGAGATGGTTTCAAAAAAAAAAAAAATACACACACACACACACACACACACACATATATATATATACACACTAGGAAATAAAGAAATGTAGAAAGTATTTCTGCTATTGTTTTTCTATATATGACCTAATCATGGTCATGCTGGTCTAAAATATTTTAGAAAATTTAGAACATTACAAAATTCTAAAATTTATTTTATTTATTTTTTATTTTATTTTATTTTTAATATATTTTTATTGCAGAATATTATGGGGGTATAAATGTTTTGGTTATATGAATTGCTTTTGCACAGTTTGAGTCAAAGTTATAAGTGTGTCCACCACCCAAATAGTGGGTATTGTACCAATTATCATGATCTTATCTCTCCCCTTTTGTCCTTTCTGCTTTCTTGCTTTCCATTGAATTTTACTACTAAATGTACTCAAGGATGTTGATCAATTAGTTCCAATTTAATAGTGAGTACATGCAGTGTTGGTTTTTCTTTCTTGCATTACTTTATTTAGAAGAAGGGTCTCCAGTTCCTTCCAGGTTGTTACAAAAGGCATCAGTTCATTATTTTTTATGGCTGAGTAGTACTCCATGGTGTTCATTTACCAAATTTTATTAATCCATTCATGTACTGATGGGTACTTGATTCTGCCATCTTTTTGATTGTAAATTGTGCTATGATAAACGTTTGTGTGCTCATGTCTTTTTGATGAAATGACTTTTTGTTCTTTGGGTACTCAGTAATAGAATTGCTGGATCAAATGGTAGGTCTATATTTTTAGCTCTCCATAGAGATTGTACTAATTCACAGTCTCACCAACAGTGCATAAGTGTTCCTTACTTTTTAATAAAGGCCATTCTCCCTGGAGTTAGGTGATACCTCACTGTGCTTTTGATTTGCATTTCTCTGATGATTAGAACAATTCTTTTGTATGTTTCTTTGCCATTAGTCTATTTTCTTTTGAAAAGCTTCTGTGCATGCCTTTTTCCACCTGTTTAAATGGGGTGGTTTGATTTTTTCTTGCTGATTTGCTTGAGTTCTTTATAGATTCTGGTTATAAGCACTTTAACAGATGTATACAATGAAGAGATTTTCTCCCATTCTGTAGGTTGTCTAATTGATCTGTTGATTATTTCCTTGGCTGTGCAGAAGCTTATTAATTTAATCAGGACCCATTTGTTAATTTTTGTTGTTGCTGTGATTGCCTTTGGGGTCTTCCTCTTTTCCTAGGCCAATGCCTATGAGTTTCTCCATCATTTTCTTCTAGAATTATTATAGTTTTATGCCCTAGGTTTAAATCTGTTATCCATCATGAATTAATTTTCATGAATGGTGAGAGGTGCAGTTTCTGTTTCAATTCTTCTACATGTGGCTATCCAATTTTCCCAGCACCATTTATTGAGCAGGGCTTCTTTTCCCCAGTATATATTGTTGTCTGCTTTGTCAAAGATCAGATGGGAGTATGAGGATGGATTTAAATCTGGGTTTTCTGTTCTGATCCACTAGTCTATGTCTCTGTTATTGTGTCAGTTCCATGCTGTTTTGGTGATTATAGGCTTGTAGTATAGCTTAAATACTGATAATGTGATGCCTCCCAATTTGTCATTTTGCTTAAGGTTGGTTTGGCTGTTGAGGCTCTTTTCTAGTTCCATACGAAGTGTAGAATTTAAAAGCTAGAGTATCACAATGCAAAGAAGAGAAATGTAGCTCCTCTACATTAGATGTGACTCAATAACACTCCTAGTGTGATTGGGATGTCTTTAGAGATCTTTTTATTTCAATCAGGTGTCCTCTTTTACTAACTTTTCTGAGAATACACTCATGATATTTTATTGCTTTTCAGATTATCTGATTTCACTATTAATAATAATTACAGTGAAAAGCAAATTCAACTTATATTCTTTAACATTACAAAAGCCTATAGAAATATCTTCTGGTTACGTTTGTGGTTCCTACTTCACTGCGTAGCATGCACTTGCTGTGGACCCCAGAATTACATGCTCTTTTGTGTCAATGGTCAGAAAGGACTGAATTTTGCCTTTGCCAAGTGTTCCAATGAGAATCTTTCCCAAAGATAACTATATCAAGGACAAACGTCACCAGAAAGGTTTACCACTATGTTCATCCACTAAAATACAGAGTGAACTGTGTAGTCTTTATTTTGAGCACAATGCTGTATGTCATGGTGATTTATTTATGCTAAAGGTTAGACATCAGGGAAATTCTTCTCATTTTGCTGGTCTTTCTCTAGCCATAACTTCTTACCCATAGGTAGAGATTTCTTTCTAGCTAAACATTTTCTAGAGATTTGAGTACTTACTTGTTGACTACATTTAGATGAGCTGTTTTTATCTCAGCCAAAGTCTTCTTTCCATTTGTGTATGGAACTTTCTAAATAGGATTCAGATAAACTACTCCTGCATCCTTTAGGGTTACTGAAAGAGTGAGATAAGGTCTGCCTATTTTTAGAGAGCAGACCAACACATAAAGGAAAGACTGTGAGGACCATGACAAGGTTGGATGGCTACTTGCTGGATGTAATATTCTCTGAGCTATTTTACAAAGATGATTAATGGCAGCATGTGCCTAATCACAGGAGTATCAGAGCCCAGCTGTCTGGGAGCAAAAGCGAGAGGGATATTAGTCAGCTCTAGATGAAATCTGATATCCGGGGCAAGAACTCTTCTCTATCCTTTCCACTCTCATCGCTCCACCTGTGCTTTTGATCCTTGGCTCCTAATAACTCTTGCTCTCTGCTATTCACAGGCTTCCCCCCACTCCTGGATTCTTTAGCTGTGCTAAAAACTGAGCTCAAATCACCCCTTTAAATGACATCAAGGCTATATAGCATTAATTCGGTAATTAATTTAACAAATATTTATGGAGTAGCAATCAGGGACAATTTCTAGGCTTTGCAAATGTAGGGGTGGACATGACAGTCAAGACTCCTATTCTCAGAAAATTTACACTTTAGAGTAGAGGGGACTAATGCTGAGGAAGGCAAACCAATAATTGAGCAAGACAATGTTAAAGAGTGTTAAGCACTATGTAGAAAACGATAGTGATGGATGGGTCATGGAGGAGACCAGTCTACATTAGCTTAGAACTTGGTGTGGAACTATGATGAGACCCACAAAGTCTGCCCCCTTCCCTCATCTTCACCCCTTGATAGTTTCTCTATCAACTCAGGGATAAACTTGTAAGAGGGTAGCTGAATCTACTAGAACCTGAGTCCCTGCCACCCACTCATGCCTTTACCTTTTCAGTCTAGCATCCGGGAAACAACTCCAAGGCTGCCACATAACTATTATTTAAACATGGCTTTTGTGGCTCAGGCGACATTGTAGGGGCGATTCTCATTTATTTCTTACAATGGCCTAATACAACAGGTACTATTAATACTCTCAGTTTTCATTTTACATTTGAAGACAAGAGACATTACCTAATTTGTCTAAGGCCCCCAGCTAGTAAGTAAAAGAAAGTGCATCCTTTACCACTCAGCAATCCTGCCTTTCTAACCTCATCACTTTCCACACAGTGTGGACCTGAAACATCCCTAAACTCCTACAACTGGCTAATAATTCCTCTGTTAAGTCCTCCCTGAAACTCCCCACCCACTCCTTGCCCCAGAAAACTGGAGAACCGGTAACCTTGTCCTTCCTATGTTGCCCACACACTTGCCTTTCAGCTCACCCATTCTTTTATTAACCCTGTCTGATCATGCTCAGTCTCTCCAGGCAAGGCTGCAGGACCTCCAGGATGGAGACCACTCTGTGGCTTACTGAACAATATTTGACCCCTTAGGAATATGATATTTAAATATCTCTCTCCTCAACATGGCATTATTATTTTTAGTAACAATGATGAAATGAGATAAATAATAGTGGCCAGAAAAGAAATGCAGAAGGTAGCAATTTTCTGCTGTTGGGTTGCATATATATGTCATGTCGGCTTAAAAATTTAAAAAAAAATATTATAATATACATCACAGAAAATAGATTAAGATGTTTTAATTATATCACTGCATTTTTTAGACTAAGGGAATAAAGCTCATACCTACTGATTGATCTGCCATGGAAATGATCGGCAGCATAAGATTTCTATTTCCTTGACTTAATGCACGTTTGCCAATGACTTCATCAAAATTATCCATTTTACATCTTCATGTGTAACAAACAAATAAGATTTCTTGTCTATCTTTTTGCACTATGGTTGATTAAAAATACACTTAAAAATGATTTTGAAAACTTTCACATTAAAAGAAAAGTCTGAAATATAAGAGGAAGTCTTGGAAGAAATTCATAAAAATCCCACTTCTGAAAAAATTTTCCAAATTGCAACGAAGTATGTCTTTGTTTATTTGAGATCAATTCCAGCAGCTTTCAAATGGCTCTGCAGTGAAAATTTTTTAAATATGAATAAAAGATACATGTGTTTACAGAGAATGGCAGAGTGAAAATAACTCAAGTTGTGGTTTTTCATCTATGCAATCTCTGTGTTATCATTTTTAATTTTATTATTTTTTATTTTTTTTTGTTTTATTAAATCATAACTGTGTACATTGATGCATTTATGGGGTTCAGTGTACTGATTTGATGTACAATGTGAAATGCTTATATTGAACTGATTAGCACATCCATCACAATTGTACTCTTTTCTTAATAGTTTTGTAATATACCACTGCATCATTAGGTGAGATCCCCTCAAAAGCCCTCCCTCCTACTGCCTCCCCCCTTCCCCTTCATTCTCTCTCCTTTTCCCTTCTACTTTCTGGACTATAGTTATGTTTTATGATTTGTATGAATGTGTAGGTGATTATATATTGGTTTCATAATAGTACTGATAATTTTTCATTCTTGAGATACTTTATTAGGAAGAATATGTTCCAGCTCCATCTAGGTAAACATAAAAGATGTAAAGTCTCCATCTTTTTTATGGCTACATAGTATTCTATGGTGTACACATACCATAATTTGTTAATCCATTCATGGGTCAATGGGCACTTGGGCTATTTCCATGTCTTAGAATTTATGAATTGGGCTCCAATAAACATTCTGGTTTAAATGTCTTTGTCGTAAAATAATTTTTGATCATTTGGGTATATACCTAGTAGAGGAATTATAGGATCGAACGGTAGGTCTACTTTTAGTTCCTTGAGTGTTCTCCAAACTTCTTTCCAGAAAGGTCATATTAGCTTGCATTCCCACCAGCAGTACAGAAGTATTCCCTTCTCTCCACATCCATGCCACATTTTAAATTTTAGATATTGTGTTTAAACACAGGAATATGTGATATCAAAGGTTTGGAGATACACTGGTACTTACCATACTCAAATAACTTCAAACTGTTACAAACTCACAATGTGTAGCAATCATATTACTGGGGTTTCTCTGTCCATGTATAATATTTATTAAAAGATAGGAAATAAAAGTCTGCTAATATACATCTTACATATATATTATTAAAACTCAGCAATCACTGTAGTGGTTGATTTAAATTTAGACCAGTAAGAGATTTTTTGAGGGGAGAATATTTTTATCACTAACATTCTTTAGAATTGTCAGTTTTGGCAATAATAAAAAACTGATTTTGAGGGGGTTTGGTTGTTATTTTAAAATTCTCTACAGATAGTGCTCTGACCAGCTCTTTCTTGGTTTGCTGCAGGGCCATGTCTTACTGACCTTTGCACTTCCAAGGCCTGGCTCCACTCTCGGAAGCACTGAGACTGGGCAAACTGTTGCCTTGGTGTCTGCTCATCCCCTTGCTTCCTTGACAGAGGCCCTCCCTGCCTCTCCTCTCTGCCTGACACGTGTCCCTAGAGATTTTCTCCTTTTTCTGCACTCATCTTTTACACTGGTATCTAAACCCTCTTATGTAGAGAGACTCCAAAATCTCTGTCTGTAGCCTTGGTCTTTTCCTGACATGGTCTCAACAACATTTCTACAATCTGGTGGGATTTCCAAAGAGTGATATTTCCAGACATTATAATCAAAAGGATTTGTAAGAATGATTATTTTCTCTAAAATGATGTGATTAGAATCGTAATCCAGCAATACTTCCTATATGCATTGGAATTTATGGGTGAAACATTCTTGAGTAGGACACTGGAACAAACTCAAGATACTTACTTATTGTCCATTGTAACCAAACAGACTGAGTGTGTACTACTCTGAAACCAGGGAAATGAAGGACCATGGGGAGGACTGCTCTTCTACCCTTGTGGCTCATCTCTCCTATCACCCTTTTCTCAGAGATTGTAGAATATTCCTCAGAAGAGTCTTCAACACAGCATTTCTGGTAACTACCAATCAGTTGGAGTTAATAGAAGAGAAGAAAACCATTTGTCAGCCCTAGACTGACCATTCCGTCCTAAGACTGTCCACATACAAAACTTAAATTTTGGCCTCTATGGAATGGCCTGACTTTAATTTAGGATTAGCATTTAAGTCATTCTAAGGCTAGTGATTTCCCTGGCTGTAAGCGTAAGTTGGTCTCAACCAAATGCAAGAGAGCTCAAAAAGTACCACATTTTCAAAGGCACAGAAGGGGTTAAGAACAGTGGGATTAAGTGCCAGGTATACGGCAGACACCGGGAACAAAACCATCAGGAAGACCCAGCCCCACCACGGAGGGCCAGGAGGGAGAGGCCCAGCACGAACAGGTAAGAGCTACTGAAGACGTACAGGGGACGTGTGTGTAGGGAACTGTGGAAGCACAAGGGCCGGATTCGTTAGAGTGGGGATCACAGTGAACATGGTGGTCAACACAGAAAGACTCCACAGAGGGACGGATTATTTTCTGCTCATGGATGAGTTACTTACTCTCCTAAGGCTTCAGCTTCCTCATCTACAAAATGAGGTGGAGGTCAGTGGCTTAGTGGTAAAGAAGGCAGGCTTCTCTGCTACCTTCTCTTCTCTTCTCTACCTCAGGTAGGTTACTCAGCGTGCCTGAGCCCCTTTCCTTGTCTGCAAAAAGGACGTAATAATGATGTCTGCCTCTACCTCGTAGGGCTAATGTGAGGACTAGATGTATAATCCATGTAAAGAGTTTAGAGTGTGCCTGGTTTGCAAAAAATGCTCAAGCTGCAGGTGATGTCACCTCTTCAGTCCTTTTAAGGCTACAAGTCCAAAAGTCTTCTGTTTCATTCAAGGGATCTTCTGACAGTTTCATTGAGGAACAAAGTAACTCTGGGAACAAGTCATCTTTTCAGACTGGGTACCAACTGTGTCCCTCTGGCCAGCTTTTGCTGCATACCTAGACAGGCTTCCTTCCCTTTCCTCTCTGCTGCAGCTTGTAAATGGGTACACAGTGGGGTGTGGGAGCAGCCTGTCACAGGTAAATTCAACTCGTGTGGTTAACTGGGGACATCCTGGCTGTGTATATGTGATAGACAGGGAGGGGTATAAATCTACCAGATAAGCTTAATTATTTCACATGGCATGGATCATAGTGGAAGGCATTAAAAAAAAAAAGCTAAGCCTTACCATAACAAAGAAAAGAAAATCAGAGATATAGAGAAAAATGTAAGATTAAAAGACAGTTCCCTCTAAGACTAACCAACAATAGAATTATGTTTCTGATAGCACGCAGTGAAAATGCCAAAGCAGAAAGCAAAAAAATCTAATAAAGATTTTTTTTTGGGGGGGGGGTAGGAGTTTGATTTTTAAGTCACTGCAATTGATTTGACTGTAGTCTCTATTTAACTTTGGATCAAGTAGCTGCTTTTTATGGGGAAGTGAGCAGAAGGGTGAATCAAAGATATGTCAGCAATATGCTGCCTGTGGGGGCTGGGGGTAACAGCAGGCAGAGAAAATACATTTAGTGGAAGAAAACCAGAGAACGCTTCAAGGGGAAGCCAGTTTGCTGAGGACGAGGAGTGAATGAACCGGTCTGGTCTTTGGTTACTTCCTTTAGCACACCAGCTTGGAAATTAGGCCAGGACTTCACATTAGTCTGAGTGGGCAGATCGTAGAAACTGAAGATTTATGCTCTAAAATCGACTCAGCCACCCGCATTCAGCCACCTGCACTTCCTTTTGAACTCTGTAATAACTCTGTAATACTATCTGTAATTAACTCCGTATTACTGTATTACATAGGTGTGTTCACAAAACACAGCCCAAGTCATCTGGACCGTGAGAGCACGCTCATTATTCGTGGTTGGAGTCTTGCTTTCCTGTCTTTCCTCTTAAATGTGTGTGTTGGGAAGCAAAAAGGAGAAGATATTTCCATAGTAATGTATGTAAGAAGATTTTTAATTTTTCACCTTTGGGCCTGTCCTTATCTCCCAGTTGAAAAATGAAATTGCACACAGGTCAAAATTGAGAACAATTTAATGTGCACAAAAGGCAGCAAATGGAAGTGATGTTAGATTGTTGTGTTCCCGTGACAGCATCCAGACAGGCTGATGCGCCTGCATTTACCCCAGAGCCGTGCTTTTCTGGGGCCCTCTGCGTTACTAAACGCTAACGCACACTCACCGGGTGATGCCACCAGACGTCCTTCTAGGTGTTATAAAGTGTTGACTCCTTCCATCCACACAGCAATTTGAGAATTTTATTACCCCTATTGTACAGGTGAGGAAAGTGAGGCATAACAAGACAATTGATCAAGATTAAACTGCTCAGCTCGTAAGTGGAGAGGCAAGGCTTAAACTTAAGCAGTTTGCTTAGACTCTCTGTTGTGAATTCTGTGCTAAGCTTTTTATTTGGTCTCCTTAATAGACACATCTGTACAAATTTGAAATATCCCTGAAAGTAGCTTTCCTCAGGGTTTTGTCTGGGATCAGGAACCATAAACCTCGACACGAATACCCTGCCTGCCTCCCCATAGCTCTGATCCAAGGCCTGGGAGGGCCTTCCGCAGGGCTGCTGTTCAAGCCAAAAGGAAAGGCCTGCCTGTGTGCTTCCGTTAAAGCCCTGGAGTTATTTATTTTTGACTAGTGTTTTATCATAATTAATGAAAATGATTCAAGCTCACAATAAAAAGTTTAAACATTAAAGAGGATATAAAATAAAATCCTTCCCTCCTATCACAGCTTCCCAGAATTCCTGTTTCTTACACATCCCTCTAGAAATTGTCAGCCCACATATTTTGTTTGTCATAAAAGCAGAAACACATATTCTCTTGAATTCATTCATAAGTATTTGCTGAGCACCTACTAAGTGCCAGGCACGGGGGATATAAGAGGGAATAATACATATAGATCCCCGCTATTACACGGAATCCATGTTCCACTGGGGAAAGACAGACAAAAAACATAGCAAATAAATACTTGGGTCATTACAAAAGTTTTGAGATATGCAAAAATTAAGAAACATAAAATCCTCACAGATGGAAATAAAGCTTTTCCAATACCACCGATAAGGCAAGCGGGGTGAAACTTGCAGGGTGAATCAGAAAGGATGCTGTTGACTGTGTTTCTTGGAAGTGAAGTAATGGACCATAACATAGTCTGTCTCAGGGACCTACAGAACCTGTACAGCATGTTAGGAAGAGTTGGGTGCACGGGAGAATTAGAAAGGAGAGACGGGGGATGGAGAGTGTTAGAGGCTCAGGATTTTCAATAAAGTTGTCAGGGAAGGCCCCTCCAGAAAGGATGACATTGCAGCAAATGCTTGAAGAATGTAAGGGAGGGAGCAAAGAAGAAAAATGTTCTGGGCAGGGAGAAGGATCCACTTCAGAGGTCTTCAGGCAGGAGATACCTGGCATGTTTGAAGAATAGCAGGGAGACCAGTCTGGCTGAGTAGAGTGAGTGAAGGGAGAGTGATGGAAGATGACGCCACAAAAAAAAAATGATCTGACTTGGTTTTGCATATGAGGAAATGCTGCAACTTTCTTTTTCAACATTATATCCTGGGCTTCTTTTATTGGTATATTTAACGTGCTACAATCTTTTTACCAGCTTCATGGTAATACATGGCGCAGATGTATCAGACTTTAGTTCTAAAATCAATTTTTATTGATAGTTCGCTTGCAAGATTTTGCAGCAACCATACTATAATAGGATTTCCTTTGTACATACCGATTGGCACCCTTTTGTAGGAATGCCCACGGGCTATGTCTCAGAGGTGAAATTGCTGACCCAAAGGTTAAACCACCCTCCAAAAAGTTGTCCTCCACAAAATAAATACCAAATGACTCTTTCACCAACAATTTATGCAGAGTGTCTACCTCAATACATTCGTTAACATTGTGGATTGAGATTTTACATTTTATTTTCTTGGCCAAATTGGTAGTTTGCTTTTAGTTCTCATTTCTTTAATGATGAGTGATAGTATCTCTTCATGTTCGTTAGTCATTTATATTTTTACCACTTTCATTGTTCATTTTGAGTCTATTTCTTATTGATTTGTAAAAGCTACTTGAATGTAAGGAAATGATTGATTTTTTTCCTGTCATATAGATAGCCAACTTTGCCCTCAGTATCTTAAATCCTCACGTGGAAAATGCTTTGTTTATGGTTTCTGTTTGTACTGCAGAGACTTTTCTCCTAGATCAGCAGTATGATTTTACTTAGTTTAATTCAGTAATATTTGTCTTTATGGGTTTTGGTTTTATTTCACATCTTCTCCCCGCCAATATAATCAATGAAACAAAAAAGGTTTATCTTTCTTTTGGTTACCTTTTTGGCTTTTTAAAAATTTTTTAGTTAAGTCATAACTGTGTACAATTATGGGGTACAATGTGTTGATTTGATATACAATGTGGAATGCTTAAATCAGACTGATTAACTTAACCTTCATCTCACTTTAGAAACTTACAATCTTAGGGAGGTGACACCACACAGGTCCCAATTTCTGGAAACGTCAGAAGCAGCTCTGCTTTGCTTTTTATTTCATTTGCTTGCAGTAGGTCCTCAAAAAGTCTATTCTTTCACCTGACGTGTGTTTTACCTAAAGCCAGGCTTCACTTAAAGAGCCTCTTCTACCTCTGTTATGCAGGCACAGAAGCAAATGCAATGTCACTTGCCTTGTGGTTAATCAAAATCAACTGTCATCCACAAGCAGACACTCAGTGGAGGCACCCACAGCCCGGCTCTCCCACCCCAAAAGCACACCCTGCTGACGGGCTTCCGATCCAGCACACGGGAGGCACTGCGTAAATGTATGTGAGCATTTGAAAAAAAGCCTCGCTCTTTCACAGAAGAGGAGAACAAAGCATAACTTGTAGCACTGTGTGTGCAAAGGAACTTCTAGGACATTCTATTAGGTAAATCAACAGCTGTGACTTCCTGTCAGAGCTGGAGGTCAGAGGCATTTCCCAGCATTGACAACATATTATATTTGGTTTGGTCGAGTGGTTTGCACAGTGCCCTGATGAAGTGAGTGATAAAATAATCCATACAATTTCTACCTTGACCAGAACAAATCTCCTAGCTTTGAGGTGTTAGAAAAAGGTTCTGTCGGTAACAACTTAATAGGTTCAAGATAATTCAAAAGTGCTTCCTCGAGTACTTTAAAGTGCCTTAGAAACAAGCTATGGTTGGTAGAGAGTTTTTCCCTCCTTTCTCCTTAATCCTCAGCCATGAATCGTTCAATTCAAGGCCTAAACAAGCCATTAATTTTAAGACAGTGTCTTCAGGTTTGAGTAGCTTTTAAACCCCAGATTTCTATTACCTTCTATGTTACAGGACTTCTTTCCATGCTTTACCTCCTAAGAAAATAGCTGTTGAGGCTTGTGGGCAGGCTGTGCACTCTCCAGGGGTCCTGCCAAGCCTGGACCACATGGGGTGTGATCTCATGTCCGATTCATCTTTTGTGATTCTCACTCACCATCAAAGTCAAACTTCCCGGCCTACTCTGTCCTGGCTCCTTTCTTATTCTCTTATGGAAGGAATAGAACATATGTTGGCTTCTTCAAGCCTCCTGGACGCCTCAGCTCTTTTCAAAGAACTCTTAGAAGGAACAGATGCTATCCTGTGAACTTTATGTGGGAAACGCCCTAGTGGAAGAGCTCGGCGCCTTTGGGGACATTTCTTCTTCAATCTACTGCAGGAATAGGGAGGTTTGGTTTGAATTTTCCTCTCGGTGCTTACTCAGCTTGCACTAAAACAAATAGTGCCTCTCTGGCCTTCCTATACATTCAGGGGGTGGAAAGTACTCTAACCAATGCAACATGTTAGCAATCGGTATAAGCAAGTATGAATTGAGCATGTGTGTCTATTTTGTTTAGGGAGATTTTGAGAGCCTTTATCAAAACATGTTTTAAGTATATTTGTCACAAATATTTAACCCAATTATGTCTTTCCTTTGTTTGGAACTCACTAATCGCTTTCTCTTATACTATAATTTAATTAAAACTTTGGGCCAAGGCTTGGCGCCTGTGGCTCAATCGGCTAAGGCACCAGCCACGTACACCTAGGGTGGCGGGTTCGAATCCCCAGCCCGGGCCCGCCAAAACAACAATGATGGCTGCAACCAAAAAATGGCCAGGCATTGTGGCAGGCACCTGTGGTCCCAGCTACTTGGGAGGCTGAGGCAGGAGACTCACTTGAGCCCAGGAGTTGGAGGTTGCTGTGAGCTGTGATGCCATAGCACTCTACCCAGGGGGATAGCTTGAGGCTCCGTCTCAAAAAAAAAAAAAAAACAACTTTGGGCCAATGGCTCCCAATGGTCTACACGATCTGGCTCATTTTTCTAATAACTTTGAGTAAATATTAAAATATTGAAGTAACCTCTACATAGTTATTCAATTTGATCAGTTTTAAACCATTACCATGATCAAGATAATGCGTAAAAAACACATTACCCTGAAATTTTGTTATGCTCCTTTTTTAATCCATGTCTCACACCACCCCTCTCCACAAGGAACCATCGATTTCCTTTCTGTCACTAGATATTGGTTTGCATTTTCCAGAATTTTCTATAAATGGATGTACTTTTTTGGCCTGTCTACTTTAACTCAGTGCAATGATTCTGAAATTCATCCATATTGTCGCTTGTATTAATAGTTTGTTCTTTTTTCTGTCCAACTTATTAATATATGTGTGTAATCTTCCTTGTGTGGCTAGTCCACAATTTATCCATTCATGTATGGATGAACGTTTGAATTATTTCCACTCCTTGGCTATTACCAACAAAGCTTAGTTTAAAAAGTGTGAAACGAAAGGTAAATTATTACTGAAAATTGAAAACAAGAATTATTTGCCATACATAGAAAGTAACCTTAAAACGAACACAATAGCATAAAAAGAGTTAAAATCATCACAGGGACCACTGATGGCAGATAAATGCTTTCTGATACTTTGGGAAGCCCTGTTCCTGCAGGAATCAGACAGGCCTCTCTTTCAGCCTCAGCCCTGGACCCAGCAGGAGTCTGTACAAGGAGGTGAGACAAGGCTGTGAGGAAGATGACAGAGCATTTGTAGACCCTGGTTAAGAAAAAGGCCAATTATACAAGGTTGGCCTTACACCCTCCCTGGTCATGAAAGGATCATGGCATGACAATGAGAGGTTACTTTCTGCAATGTATAGTTAAAATGTATTGATAAAAAAAGTAGTCCACCTGGCAGGATGCGGTGCTGGAATGTTGACAGATGCTATTCAGTCATTCACTCCTTAAATAAAAGAATTATCAGTGCCCCTCAGCTGTGTGCTAAGCACATGGGCTATGAGGTAAGCAATGTGGACAGGGCACCCATTGCTCACGAGCTTGTTTATGAACCAAAGAGAAGAGACTGAGGATGCGATCTGCCTTGAAGTGTGGTGTGCATGGTGACAGGCAGTTGTCCACTGGTCTGAAAGCTCAAAGCAGGGTAACTGCTGTGCCTACAGGAGTCACAGATGTTTCAATGGGTTCAGGGGACAGACAGGGCAAGCAGAAGAAGTATGTGATGAGACAGAGGGGTAGGTCTAGGTAGAGACACAGATAATCGGAGAATAAGGTAGAAGTTGGGCCGAAATCTCACCTCACCACAGATGAGGTGTGGTCAAGAGTTTTAGGTCAATGTGGTAAACAATCTGTGCCTGCCTTTTCCTCTGATGCTCCTTATTAATTCACTGAGTTATTTCTCCCCACTCAGGTAGTAACTTCCCAGGTGTTGTAAGTGCTGGTGGTCAATAATGATCCTTGGAAGAAACTGTACTTGATTTACGCCTTGTAAATATGAAATGGTTTACTTTATGTAGTATCGAGTTCTTCTACTTAAAAAGAGTCTGGTCCTTCCAAAGCTAACCAACTCAGACAAATTTCTGATTAAGTGACTTATGAACCAGTGGAGGCAGTGATGAAGTATAAGGGAAAGCTCAGGTGGTCATCAACAGATCTAGAAAGGCAGAGGGATCAAAGCTCAGATGAGTTGCAGTTAACATCACAAGAGATGTGGGGATTACACAGACTCATATGACTCCACCCAGCACCCCTTCTCTCCTTCTTTCTTGGTAACAACACCTCAGTTATATTCAGAGGTTCACTCTCCTCTCCATACCTATGGACTTTAGAGGAGAGTGATCCCACCCCCAACTTGGGGATGGCTCTGATTGGTCCACATCAACCACGTCAGCCTTGTTCCACTTGTCAGTGACTGGTTTAGGGCTGAGCATGTGGCAAAACTCTGGTCATAGAGACATGACGGTGACTCTGCTGGGAGAGGTTCTGGCAAAGGTTTTCTTTATCTTAAAAGGGGTCCCACAGGAGAGTTGGTTTCTCCTTTCTCTGGATGCTGCTGTCATTGCATACAACTCCTGAACAACTGCAACCACCATGGGTAGAAAGATAGCTAAGGAACACTTGGGGGGATGGCAGGGCACAAAGGTGAAAGGATCTGGATCCTTAATGACCCAGTTAGTTACAGGCTTATCAGAGTAGAGAGGGTATTACTTAATCACAAAACACAGTATCATATTCAGAATTCATTCTTCTAGACTTAAGTACCCCGTGATCCTAATTAAACAGAATATCTTTTAACAGTGACAAGTATGAAAGTTTTACTTTTAAGGTTATGAAATTAATTGTAGCAGGATTAATTAGAAATTTTATTTTCTCAGAGTTAAAAAAAAAAAAAGACCAGAAAAAGAACTGATAGAATACTAAATGCTAAAAACGTAATGCTATTAAAGTTATTTGTAAAAATACTGTGTCTGGTGTGGTGTGCTCACATAGTACCTGGTGTCGCTTCCATGCTAGGGACATGGGACAGTAGCCCTCTTTTGGAGGGATATTGGTAATTAGAAAATTAGGAAGAGGAATCAGGATGGCCATCACAGGAAGGCCCTTGATAGATGGAGGCAGGCGGGCATTTACCCTGAGGGAAGGGGAGTCAGAGAGGACGCAGAGTATCTCCCTGCTTTTAGATACTTAGAGGAGCCCACTTTCAAAGGTGAAAGTGTCAGAGACACTTAGTTCAGCCCAATGTAAGAAAAACTTTGCCTTTATAATAATAATATCTGCCCAACAATAAAAGAGGCTAGATCCTGAAGTAGTGAGTTATCCTTGGAAATGTGCCAGGTGAGGAAGAAAGTGGGAAGCTGAGTGTACACACAATTCATCCAGCACTCACTGGAGGATCTGCTAAATGCTGGGTGGTTGGTGGGAGCATAAAGATTCGTGGTGTGTCGTCATTCACCACAGGGTGTTTGAAACCTAACAGGTAAATAGCCATTTATTCTGTGCAGTAACTGACATTGTAGAGTTCTTGTGAACTTTTAGGGAGACATTAATTCTGCTTTGGATAATCAGACAAGTATTGGGTGGAAGTTATATTTACTGGATCTTGAGTAATGATTTGGAGTTTGTATTTCCAAAAAGTAAAATATCCATGAAGGGGAAATTCAGTGAATTATAAAGTCTCCAAAATCTTAAGAATTTACTCCACCCTATAAAGGCAAGACATTTACAATGGCCATCTAAAGGGATCAGACACATGTAAAGTACCTAGGTGAACTCAAGGGACCTCCCTTTTTTTTTTTTTTAAAGAAAAAAAGCAATAAGTAAAGAAAGAAGCAGTTGTGGGATTGGCTGCATGGTGGCTGTAACAGCAGGCTCAGTGGATGAAGTGGGGAGAATAAACAGGGCCAGGGCTCTTCAAACGTCCTAGGCAGACACTTGGAATTGCATGCAGAAGAAAAAAAGCCAGCTGGCTGGCAAAGGGCATACACAGAGCCCTGGTTTGCTTTTGTATGGAGAGTTTGCCACTCTTGATGTGGTTGGTCACGCACTTCAGGCGGACTGTGAAGCCCTTTATGAGTGGGGGGGAGCACCTAGATGGGTTTGATGGAGGAAACTTACTGGGAGGCTTGAGTCCCCCCTCCCCCTCTAGATTTGCTTAGAAATACAACTGGAAAAGATTGATGAGTTTTGGAAAAGGGGTTAGTTTTAGTTTGCTCTTCCCAAAGGGTGTGGTGGACTGAAGTAGCCAGAAGGGATAAGAAGCAGGAGCATGAATAATCATCCCTAATCCTCGGCGATGCATGAGAAAGGGGGCAGACTGACAATTCCCTTCTTTAGCTCCAACCCAGAATCGATAAAAATCCTATTAATTTGAAGAAGATATGTGGTGCCTACCGGTAAGGAGTAGCAGTGTGATAAGCTGGTAAAACAGCCCTCGATTTAAGCTCTGAGACTTTTGCCTCTGTGCTGTGTGATGTTGGGTGAGTGACCTAACCTCTCTGAGCTTCAGTAGTCTCTTGTGGAAGGAGATACAAGTATAGGTCACTCGGGGTATCTGTGGGGATCACATAGGACAATGGGGTGTCTCTGTTAATGTCTAGTGCAGTCCTAGCCATGTAGCAGGGACTCATATATCACAGCCATCATTATTATTTTATTCCTAGGAGGAATCTAAGTTAAAAAAGAAAGTTATTAGTTTGGCCTTATTGGACTTTGGGATTGACAATTGACTCAATAAATCTGTCCAAGGCACTGATTTAGTGCTGGGAACACATTAGAAAACAACTGACAAAGTTCCTTCTTCCTTCCTGAAATTACATTTTACACAAAAGATGCCGGCAATAAACAAGTAGACAAAAAAGACACCTTTAGACAAAGAGTAGAGCTATGAAGTCATTTAAAAAAGAAAACGGGCTGCAACATGTTTGTGCTTGAGCAAGAACGTTGGCTAAACTATGATATTTGGGCAAGGATGTTGATTCCTGAAGGCTGACATGGGGCCTACACTGACTGTCAGACTGACTCAGGGACTTTAGACCCCAGAGAGTCACACACTTCTACTGTCTTAATGAAGTCAGGTTTCAGACAAATTGGTTCATTCATTTTCAAGGACCCCCACATTTCTTTTGGTCATGGATGAGTTGGATTACTCATTCACTAAGTATTTTGGCAGAACCTCCAACTGATGTGTATTTTTAGTACTGGGTTCATGTGTAAAAAAAAAAAAATACATTTGGAGGGGCTGGATGAATAATGGGAGAGGAAAATAAAATAGTGAACTGTGTTTCTTAAATGTCAGCTTGGTAGTAACGGAGTAGAAAGTATCGGGTGATTCATAGAATGTGTGAGGTTAAAAACAAATAGAAGCAAAATACCAAATTGCTCAAAGTCTCATGAGTGAGGGTGTCAATCGTGAAAAGGCTTAGACTGACAAAAAGAGAAGGGCCAGAGCAGGGGCGTGGGGAGACAGGGGTGGATATTGACACAGGAAAGCAAGCTTTAAGGAGCATGCGCTATCTGAACGTAATGACCAAAAATGTTTTTTTGGAAGAGTTTGGAAGAATTTCTTTCCCTAGAGCCCAGATGAACAATGTTGCCTCTGAGTAAAGAGAAAAATCATGGCCTGTATCTTTGAATTTGTAGTCTGACCCTGACAACGTGCACTTTGATGAACAGAATGATAAGAGGAGTTTTCAACAACAGAAGTGGCTGATAAACGCGAATGTATCACACATAGGGGTTCCGCATAAATGTCTGCAGAGAGGACGAGCCTTGAATAACAGCTCTGGATTGTGTTGTCAGAGCTGTTGATCTCCAATACTTTACATGCAAAATATTTTATGCCATCAGCTTGAAACTCATTCTAGGAAAAATTCCTAAGATTTTGTTCAGTTTCTTCTCTGTTGTCTGTAGCCGAGCCTCTGCTTCAAACTAGCTTATCGTTTTTTTTTTCGTGTAGCCTCGTAAGCCTCAAATCTACCATTGATTTGTAGTTCATGATGTCTCCTTTCTCTGAAATGTCTTTTTCCCAATCTCACTCCTGGCTTCTTTCTCCCTTTCAGGATTTAGCTCAAATGTCTCTTCTTCCGTGAACCTCTTCTTAAGCAGCATCGTCCAAGGCTTGTTTGGGTTTCTGGCAGCATTTAAAAAATGTCTTTATAATTCCTTTGTTTATCATTGCTATGCCTACTGTTTATTGTGTGTCCACTGTGTGCCAGGCACTATATTAAGCATATGACATAAACGCCTTCATTTAACACTTGCTACAGCCGTATGAATTATAGAATATCATTCTCATTTACTGATGAGACTAAGTAACTTCCTTCATTTCATCCGTGTAATAAGAGATGGCATCAGGATTTGAACCCCGTCTTCTCACCCTAGAACACGTGCTCTTAGGTGCACGCACTGTGGCCTCTCGTACCACCAGACTCTTTGCTTTTGCTAAGGTTGTAGTTTGTGTTCACATCTGTCTCCTTCTCTACATGATAGATCATGCCTGGGTTGAAGGGATGGCTGGATTATAGACCTACTAAGGAGTCCATCTATTGTTTCCATCCATGATCCAGGAGGCAGAGTTCTTACCATAGTCAAGGTTGATTATTTGGATATCTCTTAAAGGAAACTGACGTGGACAGAGTTGATACCAAGAGTCAAGGGTCAGAGATGAAGAAAACCATTCAGGGCAATAAAATAAATAGGAAGCGATGGTTAAACAAGATCTTGTTCAGGAAAAATTTTGACTGGAAATAAGATTTAACTACACACACAAAAGAAAGAACATTCTTTTTCACGTGGAATCCGTAGTAGATGGCCAAATATTATAAGCTTCTTGGACTTCTTGGATATGTTGATCATAAAACCTCAAAATAAATTTCTAGACACATCTGTCATACCAGTTCTTCCTTATTTAGGATGTGTGTGCATTTCCATTATGATTTTTATTACTTTGTATTGTTTAAGAGGCATCATTCTCCGCTGAGCTCGGATCTTTTCAGGATCACTGAGTGTATCTTATTCCTTTTTTGTGGCCCAATGTTTAAGTCATGACTAGGAGTTATGAAAGGGGGGCCAATGCACAAATGAAGTTGAAGCAAGGAAAAACATGTTTTCTACATTTGTAAAATGACTGACCAAATTAAAAACAAACCCCCACAAAATTCATTATTTCTACAAACAAAACACCTAGTACTTTTCTAGGGAGACAAAGATTCATTTAACATCTGGTAAAAGTAGACAATCACAGAGAATTTCTGAGATCGTAAACCATTACTATGTTTCTACTCTTTCTCCATTATTCTGGAAAGGTAGAAATACAAATTCTTTCACAGGCTACCTTGATAACTTATCATCAAGTTGATATTTAGAAGGTAGTATTTATTATCTTTAATATTTATTGAATACTAACTACAGTATTTATTGTAGAGCTAAAGATAATTGACGGAGTTTAAATCCATCAAATAAGTTTTCTGACTATTAAAAACAGTACCTAGTGATTGAGGAAACAATTGATCATTTATTCACATATTCCTTCATTCATGCAACGAAGACTAGGGACACAGTTGGACCTCTGTAAGTTGACCACCTAAGGGACTGTAACAAACTGGTCGACATATGGAGGTGGTCAACATAAGGAACCAGGCCTACAATACTGATACATATATGTGGTGCCTGTCTGGTCTCTGAATATTAGATCAACTTAAGGAGGTGGTCAATGTAGGGAGGTGGTCAACTGTGGAGGTTCTACTGTATTGAAATGACTTTTGTATGCCATTAAGAATATAACCATGAGCCAAAGCAGATCTAATTTCTATTCTCTTGCTGTTCATTATCAAATGAAGGTCATCAAGTATATAATTTTAACTGAAATTACGCCTGTGATAAGTGCTTCAAAGAGAGCTGTATGGAGCTATGAGAGCAAACAGCACGGGAAAGAGAAGCAGGGTATAAGCCGAGGGTGGAGACATAGGGGCAGGTAGATCTTGTTGGGTGTCAGATCATGTCATATATTCTCTTATTTACTCCAAGATCCATAGAAAGTTATAAACACTGAATTAATGTAATTAGATGGTGCTTTCAAAAGACCACTTAGCTTATAGCGTAGAGAATGGGATGGAGGGGGCAAGAGAAAATCTAGGGACACAAACTAGGTAGCTTTTATGTTTATCTGAGTGACAGTAGATAGTAATGTGGACCAGGTTTAGGGTGTTGAGAAGTGGGGTATGAACTCATTTCACTGTTCTGATTTCAAATAGAGGTGTACGACCTACGGGGACCACTCATTTGCAGGTGGTGGGAAACTATAGCTGTGCCACTTGGAAGAAGAATATCACCTGTTGGCTTCCAGTATAGATACTTAGACAGACACGTGTGACCTAACCAAAATGTTTCAGCTTGAGGAAATGAATGGATTTTTGAGATAAACAGGGACCAAAAGGCATGATCCTCCCAACAGGACCACAAGGTACAAGGTAGAGAATTCAATGCCTTTCTACCATCAGCTGTAGTTTATTCACATATCCTTATTAAAAAGAGTAAATTCTTCTTTCTTTTTTTTTAAGGGGGCTTTGAGATATTCAATAGGCTGACAGCATCCATTAAAAGTTTTAGACCTAAACTTTGCACAAGGCACGGGATTAATCCGTGATTTATCTAGGGGCAGAGCCTTAGTTGATCTTTGCATTCCCTGGGCCAAGCCCCAGTGTCTGATTTTTTTAATTGAATGCATAAGGAGAAGAAAGAAAAACTCATTTACTGAAGAGGGACATGAGATTAGTAGAACTAAAATATAAAAGGATTTGATAACTTAATGCTACATGTAAAAGGAAAAAACACTGAATGGATTTTGAGTTGTTTCTTCTTCAATTTCTAATTTGACTGTCTGATTTGTAATTTACATTTGTTTATAGTTGTCTTTAGGCCAAGATTGGTTTCTTTCCATCTGCATGTGCAAATGTAATAAATTAAATAGTTATTGGTGCTGTGGTTATCTATGGTATTTCCAGAGGTCTTTAGTGCGACCATGAAAATAAACATTAGGCTGTTTCTAAAAATTCTTGCATACTGAGAATTGGATGGTGGGTCCCAGAGAAACATGATCCACCCAGACTTGACTTTTCTCCCCCCATCTGTTTTGATTTCGCAGGGCAGCACTGCTCTGGGGAAGCAGAGGGAGTACGGGTTATCAGCAGATACTTTCTCAGTCTAGCAAGCTGGGTGCCAGAGAAACGAGGGCTCATAAAGTTGCCTATAAAGAGGAAGAGATGACACTGATTAATGTGTACGGGGCCAGGATCAATATTATGAGCCTCGTGGCTTCAGGGAGTTTTTCACAGGGCGGTGGATGTTTTCTTCTGCTTTATAGCTACTGGAAGACGAAGGGAACTGGCTGAAGGTCACAGAAAAAATGAATCAAGGTCCAAGCTAGTCCTCGACCCGTGAATGCCAAACCACTTTCTTTTCTTTATTGGTAAAGCTCTTTCCTGAACTATCTTCTTCCTGCAGACTTGATCCCCTCCTATATTCACTCTGTCATTTAGAGGCACTATTATCCATCCTTTTGGCCAAGCCAGAACTCTTGCACTCAAGCTCAAAAGCTTTCAGACTCTGGCAGTTGTCACAGATATATGCAGTGGCCAAGAATAAGGCCAATGGGTGTGGACAGCCTGTGAACAAGGGAGTGACTTCAAATGTAAATTAAAAAAAAAATAACACCAACCACATCCAAACCGTTCACCTGATCTTAGAGTCATCCTCACCTTCTCTTTTTCTAGCTACCATATTGCTTACAAGTCCTCTGCCAGTTGAGCCTACCTGTTAAGTAGGTTCTGAACTATTGAGTCTTGCTCATTCTCTCCCTTCCTATCACTGCTGCTTTCATTCAGCTCTCATCTTCTCTCTTCTTACCTGGCCTCTCTAACTCCAGTTTAGCCACTAACCTTTTCCCACGTCCATCCACAAAGTTGTCCTCCTACAGCCTGAGAGAGATTATGTCCTTCCCATATTCATGAAGATCAATAGTTCCCCATTGCCCATGGGGTAAGGTGGACCTCAGCATGGCTAAACCCACCTAACTTTCCGGGAGCACCTGCTAGCACCCCTCCTCTCCTGCCTTGTGCTCTAGAAGATCAGACTCTGTACTAGTTTCTAAATGTGCCCAGGAAGGCTCTGCTCATTTAGTACCAGGGAACAACTCTTGGAAATGGATGTGCTGCTGACTTAACCACTTCTGGGGTCATGGCAATGTGCTCTTCCCAGCTGTCCCTGTCATCATGCTTTAGTGACAGTTCTTCCAGTTTCCTCAAATCATCTAAACCCACAACATCCCTCTGACATAGTTTCTTGTAGGTCAGAGTTCACACAACTGGTCGATCATGCCAAGGCCCAGTCATGCTGCCCCCTCAAGTGTCCTCCTCCCTTTCCCATGAGGCAAATTCCTACTCATGCTTTGGGCCCTGTTTAGATATCCGCTAAGCCCTTACTATTCAGTGTATGCTCCTGAGCCCAGCATCTCACACTGATTTTCAACCAGTGTGCCACGGAGCACTGGTGTGCCATGAGAGGATCTTAGGTGTTGCTGTGAAAAATTTTAAAGATCATTAATTAAACTATTTTTGAAAGAAGTTTCAAGTACAGTAAGTATATTCTTTTTTTTAACCCTTTTTCTGATCAACATAATTTAAGTGTACATGGCAGTTTAACGACAGGTTCAAGTGTACCCTGAGATAAAAAAGGTTGAACAACACTGCCTTAGAGGCTGTTCCAGATGCAGACGCTCAGCCCCACCCCAGATACATCCAGTTAGCATCTACACTTTACAAAACTCAAGGTGTTCCATGTCATGGGTGTATGTACGTGGGAGAGGCACTGATCTTGCCTGTAAAGACCACCTTTACCCTCCGGAAAAACAAAAAGCTCTGCTCGCACACTTGGTGCTCCTTTAGTTTCTATCACGTGGTGTCATGTAAACCTGTGACAGGAGTGGGCCCTTGACAATGTTTGCTGCAACATGTCAGGACACATTGGTTGAGAGGTCTGCTATTTATTATGATGTTTGTAAAAATAGAACTTTATTAGTTGACCCAACATCCTCTTTCCTTCAGAGGTTTCGAAAGCTAGAATTTCCTAGTTTCCCTAACAGCCACGTATGGCCACGCAGGGACGTTTCTGCCAATGACATACAAAGAGTGGTTTGCCAGTTCTTCCTTTTTCCCTTTCTCTTCTTTTGCCTGAAATATAGATGCAGTGGTGGAGGTAGAGCTCTGTTGTTACTGGAAGCCAAAAGGGACAAGCCAAGGATGGCAGACCAAAAAGAGAAAAACCTTGGAGCCTTGAAGGCATCTTTCCAACCCAAACTGCTTCCTTGTAGACTTTTTTTTTTGAGAGAGAGTCTCACTCTAGCACCCTGAATAGAGCACCATAGCATCACAGCTCACAGCTACCTCAAACTCTTGGGCCCAATGATCATCTTGCCTGAGTTTTTCTATGTTTGGTAGAGACCGGGTCTCACTATTGCTCAGGCTGGTCTCGAACTCCTGAGTTCAAGCAATGTACCCTGCTTGACCTCCCAAAGTGCTAGGATTACGGGCGTGACCCAGTGCAGCACCTGGCTCTCTGTAGACTTCTTACGTGAGACAAGTGGGTCTTTATGTGTTTCAGCTGCTGTCAGTTTGCTGTTAATGGAGCCAGATGACTTTCTGACCAACATAGTGTCTGATTATTTAGATGGGCTGAACCAATTTGAATTCACAGCCTTTACTAATCCTTGCTGAGGGTCCTTAGGGTGTGATATGATAGGGTTTTAGAACAATAGCTCTTTGACTGTTCCCTTTTTTTGTTGTTCTATTTCTCCAAGCAATTGATTCATAGTAACATTTACTCCCAATATTCCCCCGAGGGGAGACAGGTCCATGGGATTATAAAATTTGGATAACTTGCTGCTTCAGTCTATCTTGTTGAAAGTTTTGGTGAAGGTGTAAATAAATATTGGACTATCAAAGAAGTTAGTCAAGGTTTCTGGTCATTATCAGAACAGAAGCCTCTCCCCTCACCCTTCCTGATATTGTGGCTGCTCCCAAAATGGGGAGTGGGGCAACCACACGAGGGAGTTTTTAAAAAACATGCCAGTTACTGCTTTCTAGGAGCTTTGTGAAAACATCTCTGCCTGAGTTGGACTTAACTCCAGTCACTGTCTGACCCCACAACATGGAGATGCTTTGGGTCATTACAATCTCTGAAGATTTCCCAAACCTAGTTACGCACAAGGTACATCTTGTTGGGAAACACTGTGCTGGCCAATTGGAGGAACTGGGTGTTGACAGCCATAATAAATGGAAAATGGAGAGGGATTCTGCTGTATTAGCCTGTGTAATGCCTTGTGTCCCCAACAACACCATAAACTTGATGTGGTATTTTGCCCACACTTCATTGGTCTATCTCTGTCAGAATTGGGAGCTGCTTTGTGGCCCATCACTGTCAAATACCTCCTTAGACTCCAAATTGTGCAAGCTGAGCAGCTCTGGAAATGTCGTTTACCTATTTTCTTGGTGCCATCTGGCCTCTGACCCATAACCTGTGTCTACCGGAGTATATCAGGTTATCCTTTGTTATTCTGTAATTGGGTCCCATTCCTATCTAGAAGAGCCACATTCTCAGACTGTTCCAGATGGGTGCTATAATTAACAAACACCAAGAAAATGCAGTGTCTAACAGGAGCTCAAAGTGACGGTAAAGAGGCCTGCACACAATCACCCCAATGAACACTCTATTGAACACCCTGAATACAGAAACCTTTGTCCCACGAGTCTGAATCTGACTTTGAAAATCCGACAAAAGTCATTTAGACGTGGGGCTGGTCATCAAGCTGTGTGATTTGGCTTTTTATAAAAAACCATCCACATAAGGAAACACACAAACATAAAGGATCCACTCTGGTCCTGGTCTCTGAAGACAATTACAAAGGGGAAGAGTCAGGGACATGGCTGCGGCCACCTCCTCCTGGGAAGGCCGCCCTTTCTGAGACGTGAAGTTACCTTACATTCTTTAGGTGATCAGCCTCAAGTCTTAGCCATTGGTTTCCAAACTCTATCCTGCATCAGATTCACCTGTAGACATGTTGTTAACAGCAGAGATTTCTGGGCCCATCCCCAGAGTATCTGATTCAGTGTATCTCCAGCAGGGCCTGCTAATTCACATTTCTACCAATTTCCCAGATGAAGCTGATGGTGTTGTCCCAGGACCACACTTTGAATTGTGCTTTAGTCAAATCTAAGTCATTCCATAAAGTCAGTGGTTGTCAGTTCTGAGACCTTTTTCTTTTTTAATAAAGCAGTGTGGCACAGTCACATTGTGCCCTGGACACTGATTCTCAATGATCTAAACCTCTTGAGTTTTATGGTTACATGGTTCATAGTGCCCAGGGGACCTCACTGGAGGGACACTGAGTTACCGATTAGGCTAAAGGGACAGCATCATTGTCAGAGACCTTAGGGGAGAGGGGACAGGCAAGGCAGGATGTCCAGCTGTCACTGCCAGAGTATTTATTACAATTCTGTGTAGGACAATTACCCGCTCTGAACCTTGTCAGTGAGCTCATGAATAGATTCCGTTTGGTTTCAACACTTACTATTTTAGCCCTGTCCCTTTGGGAAGGAGTCACGGTTCCTCTCGCCCCAGTCTGGGATGTGGTCCAGGGTGGTGTGGTCAGGTGTTCCAGGAGATATTTTCCTCTGCTTTCATTTTCTCTCCTCTGTACTTAGGAGCAAAGAGGTGAGCTCCTGGCCCGAGGCGCAAATTGGTACATGTTCAAGATTTTTACTCAAGGCCTCTGATTGATTTTCCAATTTCTTCCTCATTCCACTTTAACCAGAAATCTCCTTGTAACTCCAGAGAATTGCCTAGCTGTATTATTAATTGCTGTCACTTTTAGCTATAAGTTGATCTTATTTGGCCCTTTAGTAAATTCTTATTCATTCCGAGTTTTAATATTCTTTATTTCCTTTAAAAAAAAAAATCACAGTGTTCAGAGGAAAGTTGGCGGCCTTAAAGAGGGCAGCTGCCTTTTCCCACAGAGGCTGCAATCTGGCATCTACACTAACCCTACCATGGGCCGCGTGCTGCGTGGAGGTTTGGCGGACACCTAGCTCACATATACTGGGCACTTTTCCGGACATGCAAAGGGCCGAAGCCTGTCCTCTGCTTGTAGAGTTCTGCAGTGAATAGGAGGCCAGAACACCAAGTGGAAAATTTCTGATCTTTCCCTTCTTCTCTTGCTCCTCCTTAAATTCCTTCCCAAGGAAAGCCACGCTGTGGGTGACCAGACAACTCCTCTCGCACAAAGCCACTCACTCGCCTCTGCTAAGAAGGTGTCTGTAGCCAGAAAACAATGCATGTTGACCGAGGTTTATAAACACAAGACGGGCCCCAGAAACCCTTGTCGAACACATTCTTTGCTTTCATCCCTGCGTATCAGGGAATGTCAGAGGCAGGACTCATTCCTCTTGGTTCGGGGGTGCAGCTTGTGTGTTCAATGCTCTGACGGGAGCTAAACAACCATGCAGTTTCTAAATATTTGCATTCCATGACTGTCTTTGGGCAGGCTCTGCTGGGTTGAGCTCCTCCTCTCCCCAGCCATGAGCTCTGAATGGTTAACAGGTGCCTCTTCCTCTGCTCAGTGCCCGAGGGGGCTCCTTCAGCCTGTCACCTCTCTCCTGGGGCCTGCCATGCTGGCCACCCGAAGGGCTGCTGCAGAGAGTGCCTGAATTAACCAGGCTTGAGATCCCCCTTTGCCAGGCATTGTGCTCATTCTGGGTCTCTCCTCTTTTGTTCTTTCCTTCCCTGGCCAAAACAAACCTAGACTGAATCCTTCGGATGGGGAACTTTCCTTACTGTCTGCTGACAGCTAAGGATTGGAGTATTAGGGGATTACAGAAAACACTGAGTGTGACATTTTAATGGGGTTGTAACTCAGTTTGATGGGTCAACTTGGGAACTGTCAAGGAATTTGGAAATAAGGATACTTGAGTCTAAACATCGTGATCTGCCTTGATTTTTTTTTTTTTCCTTCACAAGCAAAGAAAACAAAGCCAGCCATTTTTCACCTGTGACGCGAGAGGATGGGAGGGTGCTTCTTCAAAAAGTTTCCTCTCATTCTGGTTTTGACATTGATTGGTGGGTTTGGCTTCAGAAATTCCAGATGGATGATGTGGGACATATTTCCTGAGGTTAAGGAAGTGATTTTTTTTAAAGGCTGTATTTTGGCCATTGGCTCCGCTATTTATGTTGAGAGCTAATCCCGTGAACCTCCGATGAAGATGTTGGACCTTACAGACGTTCTGGGGGTACCGGCCCCTTTTCTGCTACAGAGTTTGACTGAAATGTTTCTGCATATTGGTGTATGATAGCCAGCTGGTGTGTGGCTGCTGATGTAGGGGGTGTCCACCTCAATGAACACTCTGGGTACAAGATGATCTCATCTATTTACTCTGCTGTATTTGGATTGGAGTCAGACTCTCAGTGCCCAGTCTACCAGCCAGCACAGCAGGAAGGCCAACCTCAGTCACTGGTGGGACCTCTCCTCTGGGGGCAACACAGAGGGTTCAAATCCCACCTGGTCACAAATTCATCATGGCTGCCCCTGACATCCTCATTATCCAGGCCTTGAGTTCTCTTAAAGCCCTGCAGTCTCTCTACTTTTGTGCTCCACTCAAAGCTGGAGAAACTTTGCCCAGGGTCTTACATCCTTTACTGTATGAGGTGGGTTTCCTCTTCTAAGTCCTGCCATCCTTTCGGAGTGGGACATGAGTAGCAAGGAACTTGGCTTGTCAGTATCTGGCTGACTTTCCCCCTTCCAGGCTCAAAGACATGTCCCCTTTCTCTTGTTTCATTGGCAAAGGCATTCCCCTGACTGCCACGGCTTCTCACGTCAGCACACCTAACACTTCCTCAGAGCACCTCAACTTTGACATGGCAAGAGGAGTTCCTATTCTTAGAAAAGTATCTGTCTGGGGTGACGTCTATGGCTCAAAGGAGTGGGGTGACAGCCCCATATGCCAGAGGTGGCAGGTTCAAACCCAACTGCTGCGAAAAACAAGAAAGAAAGAAAAGAAAGAAAAAAGAAAAGTATCTGTTTGTTCTACCCAATAAGCTGCTTTTAGGCAAGGACATACTAAGGGCTATTGACCTGCTTGAAGTGAAAAAAGGAGGGAAGGGTGGAATTTGGAGAATGGTCAGAGGACAAAACCAGGAAGGAAACTGC
>CAUYQV010089491.1:0-19987 GCA_963574575.1 Galagoides demidoff
TTTTAATACAATGACTAAGCAAATAACATGAAATTTATGTTAACCAGCTTAATGAAAGTATTTCAAATTGTATATTAAAACAGGACAATGTACCCCATGCTTGCATTAATGTATACTGCTATCAATTAATAAAAAAAAAAATTCATGGGCAAGGACAACAACATCTAAAATAATAAGTAAGCTAAAGGGAGGTAAAGTGACCAGGCTGGGAGGGGGGGTAAGTTTCTCTCTAACTTAGATAGAATAATCAGGAAACACCTCACAGACCACTTCTCATCAACTCATGGGTCTTATACTGCTGGGTTTCCAAAACCCCTTTCATCATTCATCAGGAGGAAGAACTTGAAGGAAAATGGGGGACATCTTCCTCGTATTACTATAGGAACTGAAATATATTTTCCCATACATATTTGTCATAGCGGGGTAGAGTTTAGCAGTCCAAGGTAGCAATGTATGTAATATCTATCCTATTCTTCCTTAAAGGAAGGCCACATGTTAAACTTCAAAAAAATAAGTAACATGAATACAAAATATATAAATAACAAGTACACGGCTTGGCGAATGATCATATAATGAACACACTTGTGTATCCACCTTCTCTCACCACACAGGGCATTACCAGCATCCTAAAAGTCCCCCTTTTGTTCTGTCTAATTCATTACTTTCTCTGTCCCTGAAAAACTTGACACTTAATTTTGAATTTCAATACCATTGATTGGTTTTAAAAGCACTGTTACATTTTGTACTTTTTTGTGTTTTGTTGGCTACTGTTCTCAGTATTATGTGGATGAGAATTGCTCTTGTTGGTCTGTATAGGGGCTTTATTCATTTGTACTATGGTATTAACAGTAAAGGCACTTATTTATACGTTGTAATTTGGATGAGTATTTCATTTTTTTCAGATTTTGGGGTTTCTTAGAATAAGACTTCTATGAACATTATTATACATGTTTTTTTTCTTTTGGTAAAAAGGTACATGGATTGTTTGTTATGTGTTAGTAATAAAATGCTAGATTGTAATTCATACGTATGTTCAATATTAGTAAACCAATGCCCATTATTTTTCCGAATAATTGTACCAGTATATGGGTTTCTGAGCAGTTTAAGGTGCTGTTATCCTCCATCTTCACTAGCACTTGGTGTTGAATTTTATCCATTTTGAGTTGACAATTTCTCATAAATTTGTTGTCCATTTTGATACGTCAAAGTACCAGTTCAAGTCTCTTGTGTGTTTTTCTATTGAATTGTGTTTCTTTTAATTATCAGTAGGAGTTTTTTATATATTCAAGGTAAGGGAGTCCTTTGTTGTTTATAAATTTAGAAACTATCTTTTAGTTTTTTCCCCCACAGGAAAGAGTTCTCCTCCTGGTGCCCGTGGATGAGTGTGGTTGTGTCAGAGCTCGTAGCAGGGGACTCTCCTGCATGTCGGTAGTGGTTCCCTGTACTATTTGCTAATACAAGTCACAGCTACAAGAAAAATGATCCCGATGTAAGAGACTTTTCTCTTTATTTTACACACATTAATTTCATATTTTATAACTTAACAAAAATTTTAGCCACAAGTTTTTCCTCTCATCCATGAGTCTTTCATAAATAGATGGTAATGCTACTCAATGTTTTTGCTCAAATAAAATGATTTTATGCAAAATTCTTATTTTCTAATAACATATTTACCTTAATTAGTTTTTATGAAATATGGATACATTTTTCTTAGGAAAAACATATTTATTACTTTGGAAATGCCATGAAAATGTAAAGTTAAAACTGTTGGGTTTAAGACTGACATCCTATTTAGGGAATTCTCATCAACCTTCATCTCATTCTGGGGTGAATTTTTATCACAGAAAATCTTTTGTTCATTTAGCAAATAGTGTGAATAATGCCAGAATTCCAAGAGCAAAAGAAAACAAAAGAAGACAAAACAAATAAATACTAGTCCTTCTTTATACTCGGGCTTATGGTGTATAATCCAGGGAGCTTTATGGGCAGATGGTTTCTCTCATTTTGAATTTTAGATTGCTTAGGAAAATTATCCTTTCACAATTTATCTGAAGAGAGTTCTTATTACAGTGTAGTTAACCCCTATCTACTTTCTGTATCCTGTGATTTGTTCCTGGACATCTCCTAGGACTGATCATGCAAATAGAATAATAGGTAATGTAGGTAATCAATGACTAATACAAAAAGGCAGTGATGCCTGGCAGTACTGGGAGACCACTGAAAGACTTACAACCAATTTCAAAGTGAGAAAAAGAAGGTATTTACACCTCTCCCTGACCGGTGTGTGGGTCTCTCTCATCTCTTCTCTCTCATTCATGAGAGGAACCACTTCCAATTCTCCCTGAAGGCCCTCTAAGCTTTCTTTGTGTCGTATTAAGACTTGTGCAGGTTACTCTTGCTTTCTATTCAAGCAGCAGGTGCCACTATAGTTTTACTTTCGATGTCTATATACTTTTACCGTCAGGGACCCCGCCCCCCAAAATCTCTTTAAACATCCCCTCGCACTTTTCAAGAACTAAAATCTTCATTCCACCTGGGGCCAATGACTAGAAGGGCAGGGAATGTCCTTTGTTCCTTATCCCAAAGCCACAAGGAGAATTTTTCAAACGAGATGGGAAGGATAAGCATCATTAGCTATAGTTATGCAGCAAAAGCCTGAAGCTGAAAACCCTCCCAAAGCTGGGTACTTCCCCTTAGAGTTAGGGGATGACGCTTAAAGATGAGAGCCTGCATCCTTCTCATTCGTTGGCAAATTATACACTTCCCTTTCCTTCTCAAACCACTTGTCCTTGTTCTTCTGTGGCTTCCCTCTACACAAGTGTGGAACTTTCGGTAATAATGATTCATGAGACAAAGACGATTTTAAAAGGTCACATGTAGAATAAGGAATATTATAGATTTTGAGAAATAAAAATAAATTCTCTCAAGATTTCATAATTGAGAGAATCCCCGAGTTGATAGCTGCAAGGATAGGAGCTGCGTTTCCTTCCTTTAATCCATTTTTCAGCATTTTTGTCTTTTAAAGGGCTTCACCAAGGGTTAGTATACACCACTAATGAATGGTATATATGAATGTGGGACACATTAAATCAGATAATATTATAATCTCGAACATTTCCCAGAATTCTATGAACCTGTTCTAAGCAGTTGATACAGCTGATGTAATAAAAACATTCCTCCTAACGTAGATATTGACTTGCAGGAAGCTCCCAGGATAAAGAAAGTTAACTAGGTTTTAGATTTTAGAACATGGACCCAAAGTTGTAAAACAAACTTACACCTTAAACTGGCAACCTGCTGTTTCTGTAATGTATGTGTTATGATTGCTCTACTAACATTTCATTTTTCAAAAAAAAAAAAAGTCCATTGTTTTATATAACTGGTTGGTTACTTGTCAGTGTTCCAGATATATCGTAGGTAAAATTAATGAATGCCTTAACTTAGATCAGCAGTTCTCAACCTGTGGGTGGTGACTCCTTTGTAACAATGAAAATACATCCTGCATATCAGATATTTATATCACGATTCATAACAGTAGCAAAATTACAGTTATGAAGTAGCAATGAAAATAATTTTATGGTTTGTGGGTCACCACAACATGAGGAACTGTACTGAAGGGTCGCAGCAGTAGGAGGCATTAGGAAGGTTGAGAACCACTGACTTAGATGGTTTTGAAACCTATATATGTGGTATGATTTCACCCTTAGTTTTTATAACTTTTAGTGTGGAGGACAAAGAAAGGATATATGTCTATTGTTGCCTGAGATGCTATACATTTAGAACTAAGTTCAGTATGGAAAATAAGAGAGAAGTTTAATATGTTATTAAACTTTCTTTTAATTTAACATTTAATGTTATTAAATTTTCTTTTCCTTTTTTAAAAAATAAAGTTTATATCAACACTGAAAAATTTCAGTTTGTCTTCATAACAGTGGAGATTTTGATTTAAATTCTACATTTTTATAATAAACTACTGGAAGACTTAACAAAAAGTAGCATCTAGTATTAGAAGATCCCTTTTCTTACCTAATCATGTTTCCTCCCCCAATACTCATACATGCAAAACTTACACAAAACTTCCTCCTGTAGGGTCATCAAAATCATAAAGTATTATTTTCTTGGTGGTCTGTCTGTATTGATTCAATTCAGAGTGACCAAAAATTCGGCCCACCAGCCAATTCCCTTTCTGTACAATTTGCTAATTTTTCCATGCTCCCCTTCCAATCCCAGGCCAGACCTCATCCGACATGATTTTCCTGTTCTACCCTGATACTGGAAGACCTTTGACACTTTTTTTGTGTGTGTGTACCTCTCACACATGATAAGAGTTTAGCAACAATGCTGAATACATTCTTTGCCCCTTCGACATAGGTGGCTACTGGTTATACTAAGAAACAGACTGTTCAATTTGAAAAACCGGCAGTTATTTTAGAACACACAAAGTTATGGGAAGAATGGACACAGCTGATCAGTACTACGGTTGTTATAGATATACAAAGAGGTCCTACACATGGGGGAACAAATTATTCTTCTGGCTGACGGAGGTTACAGCTGTGAACCACTGCATGCCTCCTCACTCATTAGATAAGGAGAGCAGAGAAAAAGTGCAGACACACGTTTCTTACAGGAGAAACCTCATCACTCAGCTTGTGAGCAATGTGAGGAACATAAATTCAAAAAAGAGGAAAAGACCACTGCCTTCTGACACTGGGAAAGGCCAAATGGGAAGGTGCATTTTATAATGAAAAATTATAAAATATCAACAAAGGATGACATAGTTTGCAGCAGAAGAAATGAGAAAGTGGAAGGAGAGAAACCATTTTCAACTGGGAGACATGCCAGAGGCAGCCTGGACTTCATCCTGCAGATGGCTCCAACGAGTATCACACTCAAAAAAAATTACGAGCAAAAATAAAAGAAGTCTAGCTGGGCACTGTGGCGGGCACCTGTGGTCCCAGCTACTTGGGAGACTGAGGCAAGAGAACCGCCTAAGCCCAGGAGCTGGAGGTTGTTGTGAGCTGTGATGCCACAGCACTCTACCGAGGGTGACAAAGTGAGACTCTGTCTCTAAAATAAATAAATAAAAGAAATCACTGTAATTATTTTATGTAACCTAAAATAGATATTAAATTATCAAGGGAGTTCATATTTATGCTTTTCTCTTTGAAAACTGTAGTAAGTAATTATAAGTAATTCACCAACTTCTTTCACACTCCAAATAAATAAGAGATGAGGAGTTTGCAGTTGGCAGAAAATTGGATGAGATTTAACCACCGAGCACCTTCTAATGAAGGTATCTCTGATACGCCATTATTCCTGCATCTCTAAATTTAAAATTTGACTTTTTCTATGTGAAAGGGTGGGAAAAATCACCACCGTCTAAGAAAACACAGTGGTCTTTATTCCTATTCAGTAAGCCTGGTCTTTATTTTGATTCCTGAATACTTTTCCCACTTGAATGTTTTCGTTATTGTTACAGCCAAGAGAGATAGAGCAGTTTCCACAAGCCGCGACGCTTCCCTTTGTCGGTCCTTTACTTTTCATCTGATTCTACTCATTATTATTTCTTATATTGTTTTCAACAAAAGAAACCTCTGCTTTCTGGAGAAGGCTATTTCCTCTAAGGGAACAATTCATTTAAATTCTTTACAGTCCAAACACATGAATGCCATATGGACATAGTTTGGGTTGTCCTGAGTATACCAGCTACACATAATAAGACTTTCTGTTTTTTCTCTTAGAACTGGCTAAACCCAGCCAGAATGAAACTAAGAAAACGCAATTATTTGTATTTTGACTGTGAAATGTATATTCCAAGAAAACATACTGACACTTTATAAATGTTTATAAAGAAATAACTTGGAGTAAATGGAAAGTAAAGCCACAAAGAACCATGTGTTAATTTATCATGTATGAATTATGTTTCCATTTCATTGATAATTCTTGAGCTTATACATTTGAACTAGAAACTCTGTTGTTATTTGTAAAAACAATAAATGACTTGAAATCCACAGTTCTGTTGCAGAATCCACACAAGACTCACCTAAATACATGTATATTTCATGGAAATACTAAGAACATAAATACATAAATCATGACTTATACGCTTGCTAAAAGTCATCCTCCCACTGTGGATATTAGTCTTGTCTATTCTCTTTAAATAATGGTGGTATAATTGCTAAGGTACCTCTGGCATCCCCAAGACCCTTTTAGGGATCTACAGGGTAAAAATTATTTCATAATAATACTAAGCTCTTATTTGCCTGATTAATTCCCATTTTATCGCACCTGAAAGTGGAATTTTCTAGAGACTACATGAAGTGTGCTACAACAAGAAATTGAGAACAGAAGCAGCTGTGGAAATCCAGGTGTCTTCTTTTGTGCCAGATGTTAAGAGGTTTACAGAGATGTAAAATGATCCATATGTTTTCCTATTTTTTGAAAAATATTTTGACAATAAATACTATAGATATGTTGCTATTTTAAAATACAGACATGTCTTGATTAATAACACAGACACATTCTGAGAAACGCATTGCATTTAGAGATTTTGTTTTGTATGACTATGATAGTGCGTAGTTAAACTTAGTTGGTGTAGCTCACCACACACTGAGGCTCCAGGGTGTAGCTGATTGCTTTTAAACTAAAAACCTGTATAGCATGGTACTGTACCAGAGCAAATGAAATACAATGGTAAGTATTTGTGTATTTAAACATAACTAAATAGACAAAGTACAATAAAAACACAGTCTAAAAGAGAAATGGCACACCTGTTTGGGCAGCTACATATGATCTTATGTGACCACTGTCATATATGTAAGAATACACCATTGCTAATAAAATCAGAAATATAATTAGCCTGGATTACTCAGAGGCTTCTATTCAGAGAGTCGTCATTTCATAAGCTATGGTGGATTATAAAACTTTAACAATCAAAACAGAGTTTCCATTGAGGAACAGAACTTTCTCAATAAGCTTTATATTGCCTTTCATTATTTTTATAGGCAGAAGAAAAAATCATTAATGGAAAGAGACACGGCTACATATATAACTGCAGGAGAAAGCTGCTCTTGGTTGTAATATTTCCACTGAATGCTCTTGCTGCTTTGCTTTGTCACGTAGATGACAGCGATATAAGGCACTGCGGAATGTTACAGTTGTTTATTACATAGTGTGCTATAATTTGCAATAGTAAATGTATGTTTATGTTATTTATTAATAGGGCAGTGGAGTCTACTGAACTTGGCAGGTGCCAGCAGAAGTCATGATCTGCTGCTCTTGGGCACTGATGTGAATTGAGCCCAGTGGTGGCCATGAAGGGGATGTATCTACACAAACATGGATCTGTATCTGAGATGTATCTGTATCTCAGATGCTCTGAGGAGCGAGCTGGAGAAGGCCACACACTGCCCTGTGGGGAACGGAGCTGACAGAAAACATTTAGTGCTAGGGTGCAGAACTCTGCATGACTTCAACAGAAAGACTTCAAAACCAAGGGTTTTGAGGTCCTTCTGATTGGAGTAGAAAAAGATGAACATTGTAGAGGAAAAATTAAAAAAAAAACTTTTAGATATAGGAATAGAAAGTATAAAAATTAAGTACAGACAAAAAAAAAAGAAATGGATAAAACGTTGGTAAGTGCTGAAAGGATAACCTGCTATAACATGTATAAACCTGGAGCTCCCTATCTGTGATAAAAGGATTTCTACTTGTGCCCATCTCTCTTAAATAATTAAGAAAATCAAACAGAATTGGTGAGGCATGGTGGCTCATGCCTGTAATCCTAGCACTGTGGCAGGCCAAGGTGGGTGGACTGTTTGAGCTCAGGAGTTTGAGACTAGCCTGAACAAGGAGGAGAACAGAACACCAGCCCAGCATGGTGGCACACACCTGTAGTCCCACCTGCTGGGGAGGCTGAGGCAAGAGGATTGTTCAAGCCCAGGAGTTTGAGGTTTCTGTGAGCTATGATGCCACAGTACTCTACCCAGGGTGACAAAAAAAAAAAAAAAAAAAAGGGCAAACAGAATATATGAAACAGAGCTCTTCAGAAACTGAACAAAAACAGTTGGACAGATTATGATTCCTAGGTGACAATCAAACATGAAATCGTCCAGATTCCTGTCTGGAGGCAGTTTCTAGACTGCCATGCAGAAAAAGAAATGCCAAACAGAGCGCTGGAGCCAAGCAGTCAATCTCAGTTTAGAAGATGGATAGACAACTTTAGGGGTCCGAAGTACCTACAGTGTAGGGGGCAGGCTACCATAGAATGAGAAACTTCTTGAAAAGAAAATCAGGGGGATAGGAAGGTCTCCATCTGAATCTTTGCATGAGTATTGGATTGCAATGTGCGAGAGGAAGTAACCCCTGGAAAAGAGAAGGCTGAACTATTCTTAGCATTCAAATAGGGCTGGAGATAGTTTATGTGTTTGCCAATCAGAGAGATATAACCCCATGACAAATTCACCAGCAAAGCATTGACATAATTGTGGGGGAAAGGTATCCCTAAATTAAAAGCAATATTAACCAAACATAAAATTGATAACCAGTATTAGAAGGACCAAATTATTTCCAAGTAGCTTAACTACATACCAAAATAGAAGTTAACCTTATTTTGGCTTAGAGCCCATAGTGCAGTGGTTAGGGCGCTAGCCACATACACCGAGGCTGGTAGGTTCAAACCCGGCCTGGGCTTGCTAAACAACAATGACAACTGCAACAAAAAAATAGCTGGGCGTTGTGGCAGATGCCTAAAGTCCCAACTATTTGGGAGGCTGAGGCAAGAGAATCACTTAAGCCCAAGATTTGGATGTTGCTGTGAGCTGTGATATCATAGCACTCTACTGAGGGTGACATATTGAGACTCTGTCTCAAAAGAAATGCTAACCTTGATTGATAGAATACAACAGAAACCAGTACTCACAGGATAATTTAAAAATGACCAGCATACAATTGAACATCTGTAGTCATGAAAAGAATCAAAAATGTATAATGCTATAAGAAAAAATGCTCAATACAAATTGATATAGAAAAGAAACAATTATGGAATTGACAAGATTGAGGGAAAAGCCATTATAAAAATATTCCACCTGATATTCAAGAGAGCAGGAGAAACCATGAACATGATAAAGTGAGAAAGAAAACTTTACAAGAAACCTAAAATAAATTTATTTGTGGTACGAAGTAACCAGTGTTAAGAACATATTAATCAGAGTAGAAAAATAGAAAAATTATAGGGAAAAGATTAAAAAATAACTCTAAAACATAGTAAGTTTAAAAATTAAGTACAGACAAAAATATAAAAGGAAATGAACGAAGTAACAAAGTGTTGGTAAGCATTAAGATAATATGAATGCGTTCACTACACCAACATAACAAAAAGGATCATTGGATAATAGGAAGTCCCTGAGTTACAAACATCTGACTGATGTACGACTCACACTTACAGATGGAGGCTATCAGAGGCAACAGGTAAATGTGCCACTTCCAACTTACATACAAATTCAACTTAAGAACAAACCTACAGAACCTATCTTGGTCACAACCCAGGGATGCCTCTGTCTCAAAGATGATGCAAAACATACACTATTTTACAGCTAAAAGAGGTCATTTATGACATTCATGATAAAATTTCTCAATAAACTAAGAATAGCAAGATGCCTCCTCAATTAATATTGGACATCTACCGAGTATCAAGATCTAACATCGTACTTGCTTGATAAAGACTTAAAGACTTAATGTTTTCCCCTTAAGTTGAAGAGCGAGGAAATGATGTTCACATTTTCCCATCCAGTATCACATACAAAAAGTCCTCTCATCTCTATAGACAGGAAGAATAAATAAAATTCCAATAGAGTGATATGGAAGAAATATAATGTTCTTGAGAATACATAAAGGTCTGGAAAATCACATTAATCTATAAAAATTTTTGTCACATACTATAAGATTCATGTTGTGGTTATAAAGCTAACAGTAGCCATAAGGTCTGTTCAGACATCTTGCAGAGACCAAGCTACGTGCTCCTTAGCAGTATGATGGGATCTGGCCTGGGGTTTCCAGCTCCGGCCTGAGGATTACCAGATATTTATGTTAACTAACAGTGAGACCTAAAAACTCTAGTTACCTGAGAGATAAGGCCAATTAAGTACAAATGAAATTTTCATGTACCTAAAATCAAAGCTTACCCTTACAAGAGTAGCTTACATTCCCTTTACGAAAGAAACACCTGACCAGGATTTAAAACATTTATAAGGAAGGGAGAAGAATACCCCAAACTCTGAGAAGGTTCTCCAGACCAAGACCCTCCAGTAGGTGTCGTCTGACCCCTCACCGTATCTGACTTGTGCCACTGGCCTATTTCCACTATCCATCTTGGAGGAGCTCTGTCAGAAGAAACTTCTTAAACATCAGACGATGTCTAAGATTCCTCTTTGAAGTGAATCAGATTGAAGAAGAAATGTTCCCCTGGTGTAATTTGATTAGTTGGGCCACCCAAGAGCCCCCAGAGGCGTATATATATTATAATACCTAATAAGTCAGTTTAGCAAAGTTGAAGGGTACAAGATCAATAGAAACAAAGCCATTGTATTTCTTTATACTTGCAATAGCAATTGGAAACCAAAAACTTAAAAGTAACATTTACAATACTATCAGAAACATAAAATACTTAAATAAAGTGAAATGTATGTATATCTAAGCAAACTTGGGCAAAATGTATATGCTGATAACAACAAAACACCGATAAGAAAATAACAATGACTAGATAAATTAATTAACATGCTAAGCTTATGGCTTGGATAACTCAATATTATTAAGGTATTAATTCTCCTGAATCTGATCTATAGATCCAATGCATTCATTATTAAAATCCCAGAAAGATTTTGGTACATATCAAAAAAGATTTCTAAAATTAATATGGAAAGGGAAAGTATCTGGAAAACAAAATAATTTTGCAAAGGAGTAATGACTTGGGAACACAATTTACCTACAATCTACAAGTTCTAATGGTATCAGCAGTGAGGCCCTTGAACACCCAGAGGGTTATAAGTCAGGTCAAGATGTGCATCAGAGGGGTTAGCAATGCAGGTTGGAGGCCTCTGTCACCACAGGTGTACTGCCGACTGTGGATGTGTGCATTAGCCAGGGCTCTAACCAAGTTCACCCTTGACCATCTCCTCCAGGGCCCCAGTGCTTTCATTCTGGATAAATAGAGATCCTGGCTGCCTGAGACAGAAGTAGGTGCTCAGGCGCTATGAATCTCTCTGTTTCCCCACACACCTCTCTTCCATAGCTAGTAGATTTCTACCATCTTTCAAGGCACAGATCAAATATCTCTTTCTTTGTCAAGCCACTTCATAGGTCTTCTTAAATCCATAGAAAATATGTTTATATTTTGTTTTTCAACCATGTGTCCACCACATATGTGAGATTCTTTTTCTTTTTCTTCTGTCTCCTCACTTTTTACAAAACTAAGTTCTACATGATAAAAGACAGGATTATATTGCTTATGTATAGCTGTCCCTCCAGCATTTAGCACAGATGACAGTCATCACAGTATAATAATAATGACTTTACCTGATAAACTTCAAGTATGTAGGTGCTCTGCCAAGAGCTTTATATGTTTTTTTTAGACTACTACACACTTTCAAAATTAAATGATTTTACGTATAATCCTGACACCAAACACTATCTTTGCCCCATAGTTTGCACTCATTAGTTACTTCAGATTAACTAAATGAGCACAGGGGGAGACGCAGAGATAACGGTTGCAAGTAGATATTCCACGATGAAAATCATTTGCTGTCAGCATAGGAAGACACGCGTCAGCCTCCACAGCTATTTGAGAAGTGGTAATAGACACAGATTGGCAAATTTTCCTTTCTTTCTCTTCATTTAAATGAAGCTTTCCTATTTTATGTATTTACCATATTTCTAGATTTTGGTAAGACCCTACGACAGAAATGCATTTGAGGAGTCTCTTTTTTGTTTTCTTCTTCTTCTTCTTCTTTTTTTTTTTTATAGCTAGGAAGCCCAGGGGACAAAAGAAGAGACCAATTGCGAAGTTACCCATCCTCCCTGTGTGTCCCGGCACTGGCTCTACATCCCTTATTAGCAACTAATTGTGCATTTCATGTTCTCCAATTTCCATTTACTAACGGCCTGCTTAGGGGCAATTCAGACAATTAGAAAGAACCACACTGCAGAATATTCTCATTCCTCAACCGCTTTAATGTTTCAGGGATATTTGGCTTCATCATTAAAAGATACAAGATAAAAAAAAAGTCAGAGGATACCAAAGTATGTATGTGTATATGTATCTATCCAAACCAGGGGTTCTCAACCTTCCTAGTGCTGTGGCCCTTTAATACAGTTCCTATGGGTCATGACCCACAGGTTGAGAACTGTTGATAAACTTTCTTTTTTTTTTTTTCCCATCTTAGTGTCTCGTAAACATAAATATATTCCACAGTCATTAGGTCCAAGATTAGATTGTTAATCATTACCTTTATGCATAATAAGTGTCATAAGACATTTTAAAACATGGAAATGAAATCCCTAACATTTTTTAGAAGAATTTTATGAATGGGCCAGATGCAGTGGTTCATATCTGTAATCCTAGTGCTCTGTAAGGCCAAGGCAGGTGGGTCACTTGAGCTCAGGAGTTCAAGATCAGCCTGAGAAAGAGCAAGAGCAAAACTCCATCTCTACTAAAAATAGAAAAATTAGCCAGGTGTGTGGCGGCCAGTGCTTGTAATCCCAGCTAGTCAGGAGACTGAGGCAAGAGGATCTCTAGAGCACAAGAGTTTGAGTCTGCTGTGAGCTATAACACCAGAGCATTCAACCAGGGTGAGTGAGTGAGACTCTGTTCAAGAAAAAAAAAGAATTTATAAATGTATTGAGTTATTTAAATTGCTGGAACATTCATGAAAATTTTTAGGTATTTCTACCTAAATTCTGCTATAAATTCTATTCATTTGTGTGCCAACTTATGAAATTCTGTTCATTTTCATTCATGAAAATCTTTAGGTATTTCTACCTAAATTCCTACTATAAATTCTGTTCATTTGTGTGCCAAGTTATGAAACAAATCTTTTTAAATTGAGGATTAAGATTTTTTTCTAATTTCCCAAATGAAAAAGGTTGCCATTTACCAAAAAGTGGTACCTATTTTTTTCTCAAACTTTACTACTTCTATGTTATATATACATACATAGAATGTTAGGATTATAAGAAATTTTAAAAAATTGTTTGTATTTCAAAATACTAAAGGAATATAAATTTTTTTTTTCCATGGATACACTATAATGCTGAAGTCAGAGCTTTCAGTGTTTACATTGTACCCAATAGGGCAATTTTTATACCTCACCCCTCTTTCTACCTCCTCCTTTTTTTAGTTCCAGTGTCTATATGTCTTTTTCTGTTCATGTGTACCCATTATTTAGCTCCTACGTATTAGTGAAAACATGTGATGTTTGTTTTTCCATTCTTGAGATACTTCATTCCCTTGAAGTTGTTGTGAATCATATTATTTGATTTCCTAATGGGTGAGTAATACTCCATGGTATGTGTGTGTGTGTGTGTGTATACATACACATATACATATGTATGCCCACATTTTCTATTCCCCTTCTCCTACCCCCTACTGTTTACTTGGTCATTAATTGTCCTCATATTGTGATAGAGTTCATAGGATTCCCGCTTCTCCATTCTTGTGATGCTTTACTAGGAATAAAGTGTTCTACTTCCTTTCAGGTTAATACAATAGACGTAAAGTCTCCATCTTTTTTAATGGCTGAATAGTATTCCATGGTATACATATACCACAGCTTGTTAATCCATTTTGGAGGTCTAGTTTGCTTTGATGGTTCTCCATACTTCCTTCCAAAAAGAATGTATTAGTTTGCAGTCCCACCAGCTGTGTAAGGGTGTTCCCTTCTCTCCATATCCACACCAGCATTTGCAATATTGAGATTTTTGTGATGTGGGCCATTCTTGTCAAAAACAACAGATACTGGCATAAGGCAGAAAAAAAAGGTATTTTTACACACCTTTGGTAGGAATGCAAATTAGTACAACTGCTATGGCGAACAGCATGGCAATGTCTCAAAGAGCTAAAGCGGGACTGATCTATCATCTGATCCAGCCATACTACCACTTGGTATCTACCCAAGGACAAAGAAATCATTTTGTCATGAAGTTCCAAATATTTTCAATGCAACTCCCAATTTCCCCTGTAATGGCTTTTCTCTTTATTATGAATACATCTCATACAGAGCAGGAAACACTGAAATATTGTTTTGTTAAACGGTCAGTACTGAGTACTTGGATGTAGTAAGAAAATATGACTTTGGTACCAAGCAAAAGCTATTAATTAATCAACTCTTCATCATTCATTGTGCTTAATACTATTGCCATGAATCTTGGAATAACTGAATTTGGTAAAACAATGTGAAACTAACACTGGTTTTTAGAATTCTTTAAAATTTATTATTTGCTCAGGCCTAAGAAATAACAGGATATATTATTTTAAATTTATATATAAACATATAATGAGCTATTGGAAGATATACTACCAATCAACCTTCAGGTCACTTTATTTTTAGTAACTTTTATTCTTTTATATCATTTTCATCTCTCCCTGGGAATCTCCATCTATTATTTCTACATACGATGTGTCAATCTACTTCACATTAATTCTGACTTTGCATCTGGCTTTGGTTTAGCAAAGAAGCTAGTTTTGCACTTTTGTTAAGTTCTCGGACAATCTTGGAGACTTTTAAACACTGAGGGCCCAGAGATTTACTTCAATGAGCTCAAAACATGGTTGTGGAACTAGACCCAAGCACATTACACAATGAGTGGATAATTTACAAAGCAACTGTCAACAAAACAAAATAAGGCACTCCAAATGGAATACTAAGTGTGCCAATTAATTATGTCTTTATGCTATTCTTGTTGCTTTTTCTACCTCATGTTATTCCATTCAGAGTATAAAACTTTCAAGTGAAGCAAATAATGATATCCTGCAGAGACACACCAGACTTGTCTCAATAACAATTGCTTCATTGTTCCTTTCATTTGTGCAGTAAGTGATTATTAAAATAGACCCTTATTAAGTTGAAAATCAGGATAATTCCTCTTAGGATTCATCTCACATACAGCTCTAGAGATTCATAAGTAGTGATGGAGCTAGAATTTTGCCATGCTTAGTGATTCCTTGGATAGAAGATGTTGTTTTATTATAAGATCACAATAATGAACCAACCCCTGGGTATCAACAAACATTCTCAGACTGATAGGCTCAGGTAATGAAGGTACTGTTACCACAATAAGTATTCTGGGTTAGGTTTAATTACCCAGGCAGGAACCTGGGTTTTGATGAGTTTTTAATAGAGAGTAGAACGCTTTTCTAATTTAGTACCTTTTTTTTTTTTCATTTAAAAAAGCCCATTAGCTACAACATTCCACAGTATAAAAAATCACCCAAGGGAGATGAGGGGTAGAGAAATGCAAACAACATTTTCAATAAAAGTCCTTGTTAGACTTTGCTGCATTTTTCCCTGACACTAAGATTTCCCTTACCCGATAGATGGTTCCTGGAGCCAATTTGCCTTGTACTAACTGTAGAGTAGAATACTAACCTTCACTATATCCCCCAAATAGAGGACTCTGCATAACTGTCCTTGGGACTAAGACTATTTTAGGTTATTTTTAACTGTTGAGAGATGAAATTAAAGTGAAAAAAAAAAATAAGCTAATTCTAGTGCTCCAAAGACCTGGAGAATGTATTGCTGTGCTTACAAATCCCTAGGTTCTTTGGGATTTGACAGAATGATCCACAGCAAAATGACCAAGAGTCCAATGTCCTGGTCTAGTGGATGTGTGTGTGTGTGTGTGTGTAAATTTAAGACTCTCTTTCTAATCTGTGAAAAAAGTGACTTTGTATACAAAAGGGGATGAAGCATGGGTTAATGTTGAGACAAAATAAATACATGAAGAGGAGGAAAAAATGGCAATGAAGAAGGAAGGTGATGAGAAAATACCAGGAGCAGAGAATAGTTGCCAAAGTCACAGTGAAAATACTGGCCAGGATCATGACTGCATACACTCTGCTCTTACTCCATCTTCAAATCAAGTTATAAAAAACATAAGGTTTTAGAATTTTCCTAAGGATGACTTTCTTTCTACTTCATTTATTCTTTCACTGATCTTATTAAAATTACCACATAAATTTTCTTTTTAATAAGTATTATTATATACTATTTATATATATATTAAAGTTGTTTTAATATTTCCTAAACACATTCTTTGAATATTTGATTATAAGAAATGAGTAAGTACTATCTAGAGAGACTCTTCTCAAAATGAAGAAAAAGGCCAGGGTACATTTATTAATTATGGAAGCATGCACAATATAGCTTAAATACCCAAGAGAGGTATAATTTCATGATTCTGTATGATGAGGAGTCATTAGGAATAAGTATTCTTTTAATATTAATAATCACTAGTTTTTTAATGGAGATGGATTGAGAAATTTATCTGGAGAATTTGCTTTTAAATGGCCAGATTCAAAGGAGTTATAAAAGGATTTTTGAAGACCAGATGCAATTGAAGATCATTCAGCCAGTCCATTTCCATTATAATGGAATTTTTTAAGTGAGTAAGCAGGGGAAGGATCTATCACAGGAAGTCACCTGATCTAGCAATCGCCTATTGTCAGTGCAGAATTGTTCCCTGCAGTAAGGACTGTGGTGAGACAGGCTTGAAATGGTTATCTAAGAAGGCACAAGGATCTCAGTGGTTTTGCCCCTCCATCCAATCTTATTTTTAGCTTGATTTACCTTAGCAGTAAGGACCATTCTGCCTCCTCATCGCTCAACCAAATCAGAGGTGTTTGTTGAGTTCTTAGACAAGGAAAAGAATTGATTTATAGTGGGTAGTTAAGGATATACAAATGCTTTTGTGTTTCAATTCAGTTAGTAAAATGGACATTGTTCAAAAGAGAAAAAATAAAATACATCATGAAGAAATTGAAAAGCAGGCTGTATGAGCTGTTTAAGTCTCATCTATGGAGATCACTAGTCCTGCTGCCAGAAATAGGTACGTATCTATGGAGATGCCACTACAGCTTCATAATGTCACATCATCCAGTACTACATTCACTGCCACAAATCAAATCACAGTTGCCTAGCTGATTGCATTGGTAATTAAACCATGGGGAAAATCACAATTCTAGAAAACACAACAGAAAAATATCATCTCCTCCATCGAGATTTCTTAAATGCTAACACTGACCAAGAAAAATTTTGTGACTATTTTCTATGCTGTTAACCCCTGTTTTCTCTCAACATGTATGTAACCTCTGTTCAGAATGAGAAATCCCTGTCCACATGGGACTGCAACAGAAACACAAAGATGAAAGATTAAAGTGGAAAGAAGAGAGATAAGGACCAAGACAGAAGGAATCTGTGTCTTCCATATTATAAGATTCTATGTATCCATCATAGGTATCCCTTCCTGTTACTACAATTATTTTTGGACATTCTAAGTGCAAATTCCTTTTGGGAAGTCAAATCCTGTTTAAACTAGTACCATTTTTCAATGTCGGGAATGTTTGGAAGTACCCAGAAGCCACGTTGAATGCATGTTATTGACAAATTTCCCAAACAACTGAGGTTCATTCTTGGATAAAGGAGGGATAATGTGTAGCAAGAAAGTGGATCAGCTACAGCAGTCATGGTGAGTTCAACAATAAATTATCAATAAAATTTCATGTGTTCCCAAAACTTGAGGGCAGGATCTGTTTTATTCCTTACTTCATCGCAAATCTAGCACTCAACTGAATGAATTAATGACTACATATGATAATGACTACATTAATGAATTAATGACTACATATGACTAATATGATACATATTTCTATTTATATTATTCCAGAATATCAAGTATCTTGCTCAACTTTAGTGAGTTTTTTGGGGGTAGGTAATAAATGTATTAATAATAAATGTCTCGATCAAATTTTGTCTTTATTTTCTCTTGCATATACTATCCCATGAGGTAAAGTGACCGACTGCTTAATACTCATTGAATTCAGGCAATGAAATTACACTGGATTTGAATTTCTTGTGTTAGAAAATAATTCAACCAATATCCCCAGATACCTGTCTGAAGGTGCTCTTGTAATCCTTGATTACTTTCTCATGTTTGGAAATGTAAATGGAGTTGGGAAAATTTATCTCAAGGGAGGACAGTGTGTTGTTGGAAGAGCTATCCAGAGAAACTACTTCCTAGGATCAGAGACTTCTGGGAGGAAAGCATCAATAGCAGATGACAGCAGATGTTCATAGACGACTTCCTTGGCAGGTGAGTCTGGATACTTACGGTCACTGATTTTGTTTGGAAGAGTATGCAAACTCTAGCAGAAACCAAGCACTCAGAATAACAAAAAAAGTGAGTAATCCATGCCTCAGGTTCTAATTCTAAGCCTTTCTCCCACCAGGTGTTTGAATATTATCAATAAAATAAAAACTTAAAAATAGACAGCTATTTAAAAAAAATATATGAGTTTAAGGAACCAGACTAGTTATCAGTCCACATGTTTGATCTTCCCGATAGTATACAGTAAATAAATTTTAGCTAGACCAGCAAGGGAAAAAAGAATTGATAACAGTGGTCACAAATTTTAACAGATTTATAGAAAATTAATGAGTCAACAGAGACTTGGCCCAAAGGTTCTTATTTGAAGCTTTCTAAGAAGTATGAAAGTATCCCATTGTTGGTTGGCTGGCCAAGGCCAGGGTCAAACCCGCCGGCCTAGGTGAATGTGACAGGTGCCAAGGCAAGTCTTTTTTTCTTAATCATCTATGTTCACAGGAAACTCTTGGGAAAAAAGAAACATTGGATCACTGAATTATAGTCAAAGTTATTTGCTGATTTTATCCCCCAGAATGGCAGATGTAGAAAACTGTATCAAAACAGTTAAGGAAGTGGGTAGGAAACACAGTGAAGCATGGCCAAGAGAAAGAAATCATTCTGAAAACAAAGTAGTGGCTGTACTTTGCTAAAAATGAGTTTTAAAGGGTTTAAAAAGTTTATCTCATAGCATTTAGCATTAGTGATTTATTCATAAGCGGTCAAAGCACTTCATTCCTCCAATTCCACAGAAGAATAAGCAGAAGTGAAAGTTAAACTATTTTACACTAAGAATGATTTGAATACAGACCCCTCAAAGTGGACATTAGCCCATTGTACTGAATGAGAGCCTGGGGACTTTTAGGTACTGTCCTGGGCAGAGATCTGGAGACTCCTGGGGCAGGCAAAGTGACCACTGACCAGTATAGATGGCAAGTATGGGTAAGCTCATAGATTTGGTTATATGGCAAACTAAGTAGCTATAGACTTGCTTAATGACAGGATTACTCTGGGAGAAATGCGTTATAAGGATATTTCATCATTACATAAACCCAGGTAGCATAGCCTGCTACACACTCAGGCTGTGAGGTGCAGCCTGTTGCTCCTAGTTACACACCTGCATTGTATGCTACTTAATACTGTAGCCAATTATAACATGATATGATGGTGTTTGCCTCTCTAAACGTATCTAAATAAAACAGTACAGTGAAAAAGCTATGTAAATGATTTTTAAAGAATTGCACTCTAAGGGCTCGGCGCCTGTGGCTCAAGTGGCTAAGGCGCCAGCCACATACACCTAAGGTGGCAGGTTCGAATCCCCAACCCAGGCCCGCCAAACAACAATGATAGCTGCAACCAAAAAAAGGGCCGGGCGTTGTGGTGGGCACCTGTGGTCCCAGCTACTCGGGAGGCAGAGGCAGGAGACTCGCTTGAGCCAAGGAGTTGGAGGTTGCTATGAGCTGTGATGCCATGGCACTCTACACAGGGGGATAGCTTGAGGCTCCATCTCAAAAAAATAAATAAATAAATAAAAATAAATAAATAAATAAAAATTAAAAAAAGATATATTGGTACAAAG
>CAUYQV010089494.1:0-49772 GCA_963574575.1 Galagoides demidoff
CCCACTCACCACTGTCATTATTGGACTTGCAGGTCCCAGGCTGTCATTTGCCAAAGACTTTGGCTTGGGTTTACACATGTCCTCCACCTGTGCCATCTGTAACCCTCCTGATGACATCACCAATCATGCAGACAGTGACTCGGCCATACCTTGGCCTCTCAGATTATTGGGTGTCCCACTTTCAACAGCCTCTCCCCTACTCCACTTGAGCTATCCATCCCTTTGAGCTACTCAGGACTTGTCATCACTTATAACAGTGCCACGTCCAGACCGTCAAATGTCCTGCTCTCAATCAGCTCCTTACCTTGAGCTTTGCGGTTCAGCTGTTCCCACCAGCCCTGCTTGCTCTTCATACCCACGGTGCTCCTCTGCTTTCTTCCAGTCGTGTTTCCCATCCTGTCTTCTGAAAGTTTCTCCTGTATCCACCTTATATGCCACAGCTTTTCATTCAACAACATTTTTGCTGAGACACTACATTGCTTTGTCCCTCTGATTGCCCCAGCCTTGGATGGAACACTTTCTCTGTAGCCGAGTATCATGGCGGTGGTGGGAAGTGAGAGCCAGGCACACTGGCTTCCTATAAAGTGATGGTCCGTGGCCATTAAACATCTTCTTTCCTTGCAGAAATCTTGGTTTCCCTGGTCGATTTCTCCCCACTTTCCATAATTATAACAAACCTTCTCCCTTTTCCTCCTGCCTCTAAACCCCCTCCCAACCCCAACACTTAGCAGAGGTCCTTGTTTCCTGCTTGTCAGAGAAGATAACAGCCAGTGGAGAGGGAGTCCCTCAGCTTCCAGTACCGAGCAAATACACAGACACACACCGGCCTTCCTCTCTGCTGCCCCCGACTTATCCCACTCTGTGAGTTCCCACCCTCTCAGGGAGCTTACTGTTGAGCAGCTCTTCCTCTCAAATAACTTCTTCCTATGCCTCTAAATATATTCAACTCCATCCATCATTAGAAAGGGGGAGAGAGAGGAGAATAAGAAAGAGGAGACAGAGGAGAGAGGGAGCAGGGAGGAGGAAAGACAGAGAAAACTCTTCCCTTGGGCCTCACTTTCCTCCCTATGCTCCCTTCTTTATAGCCCAGTTTGTTAGACTAGCTGCCTGTATTACATCATCTTTATCTCCTTACTTTCTCTCTTGGTCTATTCAGGCTGCTATATTAAAAAAAAATTCCATAAATGTGATAGCTTATAAACAATGGAAATTTGTCTCTCATAGTTCTGGGGGCTGAGAAGTCCAAGATAAAAGCAGCAGCAGACCCCACATCTGGTTGATAGCCAGTGCCCTCTTGCTCGGTCCTCACTTGATGGAAGGGCAAAAGAGCGCCTGTGGGCCCCTTTTCTAAGGGCACTAATCCCATTCATGAGGGTTCTGCCTTCATAACTTAATCACCTCCTCAAGCCTCAACCTCCTGATTCTATCACATTGGGGCTTGGGATTTGAACGTATGAACTTGGGGAGGACATAAACATTCACACTTCCCAACTGTGGCACTTCCCAACATTCTTTAACCTATGCCTGTGTGCATTTCTTCCCCCCTGGAATCACCGAAACAGCTTCCACTGACACCTGGGACGCAATGATGGCTGGCATGTCTACAGTTTACCCTGTGTCTCACCCGAGCCTACGGCGCACCCACTTTCGCTCACCATTTCTCCAGTACCACTCTCCCCCTGCAGCTTCAGGGACACCTGCTGTTTTTCTCTGGCCTCTCTGGCCACTCCTTTGTGGTCTCCTCTCCAGATTCCTCCTCTACTGCTGGTGGCTTGGAATCCTGGGGCCATCTTGTTCTCTCTCTACCTTCTCTCTGGCTAAAACCTGTTCATACTTGTGACATTAACTACTCATTGCAAATAATGCATCAATCTTTCACCCAGGTCTATATATGCACCTGCCTTTGGGATGGCAGGGATGTCTCAAAAGAGATCCATCCTCAACAGGTTCTCAAACTCATGGTCTTCCCCACCTTCTTTCACTCCTGGAATCCTGGCTCTCTTTCTCTGCACTCTGTGTGTCCTCTCCCTCAATCTCTATATCCAATCTATCTGCCAAGTTCTGCAGATTTTATTTCCTAAATCTCTCTCAAATCCATCCAATCTGCTGTCCTCACTACCCTAGTCCAAGCTAGTTCCACTTACCCTATTTCGGGGCTAGTTCTACAGCCACCAGGACTTCCTATCTGAGCTATGCCACACTATTCAGACCCATCCCAAGTCTTGCTAGTCCACACTGCAGCCAGAGTGTCTCTGCAGAACACATCTAATTATGCATCCCATGGCTCTTAGGGTAAACATAGAACTTTTTGACTTTAGGAACTTTCACGGTTTGACACAACTCAGCTGTACAATGGGTTCTGGGTCATACCACCTACACTCACAGTCTGACTCTGTCACTTATTGCCCGTGTGACCTAAGGCAAGTTACCTTCTGAATCCTCTTGTATTTCAGTGTCCTCATCTGTGAAAGAGGGTTATAATGGTGCCACCTCATGTGGTTATTATGAGAATTAAATGCATTAAGCACCCACAGTGGTTCCTGGCACAGGGTAAGCACTCAGTAAGCGTCACTTCTTATCATCTCCTGCCTCCCAGCCATGCTTCTCACCCCGCTCCCTCTCATCTCTGTTCTAGACATGTCAGCTTTCTTTAAGGCTCTTATTCTCATCATGCTCCCTTTCCACAGGGCCTTTGCACATGCTGTTTCCACTGGGACTCTATGGCTTTCTCTCTTTGGCTATTCATTGCCTATGCAGCCTTCAGATCACAACTCAAGTGTAATTTCTTTGGGAAAAGCTTCCTGGGGTTCTCTGACTGGCAATAGTCACCAGCACTATTTCATATGTATGGGTGGTGATAATGATCTCTCTCTCCTACCAGACTGGGCTCCACAAACATGAGCAGACGTTGTGTTTTTGCTACTGCTATAACTTTAGCCTCTAATAGAGTGCCCAACATGTAATAAAGGCTCAGTGAATATTTGCTAACAAGTGAAAGAAGATTGATAGAGTGCCTGGGGTCTACAAGGATGTTTAACAAATGTTAATTCATCCTGGTGAAGCACCCCCACTGTGAAGGGATCTAAAAAGTTTTCCCCTGTCCTCAAATAATTCCCTCACTTCCAAACACAGTGCCTGAACACTGGAGCCCATTTTTGGGGGAGGACCATATCATCTCTGAGGTCAAAACACATTAATTAGTCAATACATTAGCAACAGAGATTAGCTCCTCCCATTGTTTTGATTGCCCCCCCTCCCCACCCTGCTGCTGCAGAGAGCTATCCCCTGCAGGCACAGAACTTAAAATACTGGAGTGTCTGAGCATGAAGGGCCTAGGGGACATCCAGCCATCTGCTTCATTGTGATGTGGAAACTGAGATCCAAAGAGGAGAAGAGATGGGTCCAAGTCACATGGTAAGTTCAAGGTAGCATGAACCCTAAAACCCAAGTCCCTGACAGCAAGCCCAAGACTCTTAGCACTGCCCATTGCAGTTCACTAGTTCATTCATCTGATAAATGCTAAGTACCACGGGAGCCAGAAGCAGACGCACACATACATCCATAGTTCTGCTGCAGGGGCTGTTGTTCTCATAGAAAATCTCGTAGCTGTGTGGGGGAGGGTCATGGCAGAGAGCAGTCAGTTCCAGGCTGAGTCAGGGCCTGCTTCATGGAGGAGCTGATGATGTTTGTAGAGCACCTCGAAAAATAATCAGGGAGAAGCTAGGATAGGGCATACTAGACTGAGTAAACAGCACCCATCCTGGGATTTAGGGGCCACTCTAGACTGCTTGTAAAGCTACAGGGAAAGCACAGAAGGCAGAGATATGGGGCCCCACAAGGGAGCAAGGGTCAAGCAGAAAGAGGAAGATGAGTCAGAAGAAGTCTCCCCAAACCCTGAGAACTGGCCTTCCCTCCCACCATTGCTGAGAATGGGTCTCCCAGCTTCCAGAGGATTAGACCAGGTGCTGCTTCTCCTGCCAAGGAACAAGCAAGGGAGATTCACCCATGTTCCAGATGGGGAAAGTGGAGTGTAGCCTAGGGGAAGCCAGTTGGAGCAAAGCCAAGGTTAATACAGAGGATAGAGCTTCAAGGGTATCGGGGCTGGGGTCTGGGCTGGGGGTTGGAAACCTAGGTTCTATGCCTCTCCCAGCCCTGATCTTGTCCCTAGGCAGTGCTGTTTCTCAGCCTCTGCCTGCCCTGGGGGTCACAAGGCCAGGTCAGAGAGAGGGCTGCTGGCGTCACTGGGCATAAGGTTGCTTTCCCACAGCTCTCCTGCCCTAGCCCCTCTGCACCACATCCGGAAACCTGGTTACCCTTCACCCACCTAGGTCGGTCCCACAAGGGGAATTTATTGCTGCCTGCCCTGCCATCTGCCCAAGGTAATAAATCAGGGCAGAGCAGAATTGCAAGCATCTCTGTATGGAGTATATAAAAGAAGAAGGGCTCAGGGACCCACAAGGCTTCAGTGGATCCCACAGAAAGCACCAGACTGCGGGGAAGCATGGACCAAAGAAGCAGAATGCCTCTCTGGGGCCTCCTGCTGGTGCTCTGGGGCTCCTGCACCATCAGTCTCTCCACTGACACCAGCGCCTTCAGTCGGTAACTAACTCGGGCGGAGAAGGGGTGGGAGGGGAACAGGAGTTTCCAACTTCCTAGCTCCCCTGGCTTTTTGATATGTAGTGTCGTCCAGTCCTCATGACCACTGGGCAGGGAGGTATGGTCCTAGTCAGAGAGGTGAAGTGACTTGCCCAATGTCACACAGCCAGTCAATAAGTGGCATTAGTTAGGCCTGCCCAGAGCTTTTGCTTCTTGCACTGTGGGGAACCTCAGAGTTGATTAAGACATACTGCTTGCCTTTGAGGAGCTCACGTCCTATTAGCCTTAGGCTAGAGGTTTCGTTGACCCTACCAGGAAGCAGCATGGTACAGTGATTAAATGCAAGATGCATAGAGTTGGATTGTCTTGGTTTAAATTTTGCTTCACTAGTGAAGCAAACTAGCTCTGGAACTATCGGCAGGTTACTTAACCTCCACAATTCTCAGTTTACTATTTTAAAAATAGGAATACTGGCCAGGCATGGTGACTCACAACTGTAATCCTAGAACTCTGGGAGACTGAAGCAGGTGGGTAAGAGCGAGACCTCATCTCTAAAAAAGAAAAAAAAATAGAAAAAAATAGCTGGGTGTTGTGGTGGGCACCTGTATTCCCAGCTACTTGGGAGGCTGAAGCAAGAGAATTGCTTGAGCCCAAGAGTTTGAGGTTGCTGTGAGCTGTGACACCACAGCACTCTGCCCCGGGTGACAGAGTGAGACTCTGCTTCAAGAAAAAGAAAACCCCAAACCAGGGATACGAACAGTACCCACTTGATGAGGCTGCTTCAAAGATCCAATGAGATAATGCACAGAACGACTGAGTTTGACACAGGGTGCAGGACGGTATCGGTAGCATGGGAGGCATCACTACAAAAGTTAAAGGAAAGAATTCAGACAGCCCACAGAGGGGAGGGGAACGCCCTGGCATCCATTATGTGCCAAGCCCTATGGAAATAAGAGATGAAGAAGGGAAGGAGGCATAGAGAAAGGGGTTTTCAGTCTGGGGACAGCAGATGGGCCCAGGACTCCTAAAGATAGGGGCATATTTTAATAATGGTAATACTTGATAAGCCTGTAAAAGGCCTAGGGCTTCATGAAATCTTTTCACATGTCTCATCTCCAATCATGTCCCCCAAATTCAGCATTCCCATTTTCTAGATGAGAACACTGAGGCTTAGAGAGGTCTCGTGTAAAAGGCTAAGTTTCAATATACACTCAGCCTTTGGTTTCTGAAGCCTATTTCCCCTGCCCTAAGCTCTCAGAGAGTAACTGTGGAATTTTGGGTGTGGGGTAAGAAGATGGGTGCCTCCTGATACCGCCAGAAGAAAGATAGAGGAAAGTGAAAATATCCCCTCTGGTTCTCTCTCTCTTTCTCCCTCTCTCTCTTTTTTGAGACAGAGTCTCAAGCTGTCACCCTGGATAGAGTGCCATGGTGTCATAGCTCACAGCAACCTCCAACTTGGGGCTCAGGCTATACCCTTGCCTCAGTTTTTCTATTTTTAGTAGAAACTGAGGTCTCACTTTTGCTCAGGCTGGTCTTGAACTCGTGAGCTCAAGCAATCCACCCACTTCAACCTCCCCAAGTGCTAGGATTACAGGCCTGAGCCACCACACCCGGCCTCCTCCTGTTCTCTTCCAAAAGAGAAGAATGGAAAAGGGCAAGGGGTGGAGTCAGGCATCAGGCTTTGGAAGTAGAGTTATAGGAATGCTGCTATGTGCAGAGCGTCATGAAAGGCACTTTGGGAGATCCCAACAGATGTGCTCCATTTTCAAGGTGAATGTGTCATGTACACAATTCACATTGACTGAGCAGTGCACAGCTTGTTTCATCTGCATGGGGACTCTGAGGTAGGTACTACTGTTAGACTCATTTTAGAGAAGAGCTGATGGGAACTCAGAAGCCTGGAGTGGTTAGGTAATGTGCTCAGGACCACCTAGGTGGTAAAAGGACTCAAGCACGTCACTCACAACCACTGTGTCCTCTCCATCTCCAAAGGCTGTGCAGCTCTGAGAAAAGTGAGAAGGCAAGGCCAGGCTGGGAGGAGCTCTTGGGACTAGCTTCCTGGAGGTGGAGGTGCACGCTGCCCTTGTAGGATTCAAGAACTGAGGAGAAAGGGGGAGAAGGAAATGATTTTCTGAAATGGGAATGGCAAAAAGTTACGCTCCAAAGCAGAGGCTGTTTGGAGTAAATAGTGCATCTTACTTTGAAGTTAATAGGAAATGCATCTTCTTTGGGGCCAAACCTTCTCTGATTCTCCATTTTCCTGTTTGCAACATGGGAATAATAAAACTACCCACCTCACCGTGTAGTTAAGAATTAAATAAAATAATAATTGTGAAAATATTTTGTGAGCCGTAAACTGTGATAGAAATATGATAAATCATGTCTATTACAATATTATGCTGATGGGCATGTAAGTTGCATTTATGTTCATGGGCAAAATGCGGAGAGGGTAAGTAGAATGTGTGGGATGTGGGAAGGAAAGGATAGTGGATGAGGACCAGTAGCTGAGAAGAAAGAGGGTGTTTCCATATATATGGGAAAGTCTATTGTAAAGTTAATTTGGGCTCCTATGACACACTGTCCAATAGCTAGAGATATCTTCCTCCAGGTTTTCAGCAAAGAGCCTTTATGTCAAGACCTAGGAAATGATGTATGGGAAACAGGGCCAGACACATTCTCTGAGTGTCCACTCCATCATTTCTGACTCACTGTCAATCCCGTGAGCCCTCATTTGCTGAACATCTAGTTTGCAGATTCATTATAAGTTTTGCATGGGGGTGTGCATACGATGTCTGGCACACGTTTATTAACAGCTCAGTTTCCTAGGTTGCTTTGTAATTCTGCTTCCCAAAGGTGATGGATAGAAAGCTGTCTGTACAAGAAATCAAGGCACTGAGACTTAGACCCAAGACACATCTTTCCAAGGACAAGATGCATGGGCACTCTGGAGATGCTGGCATCTCTCCTTGCCCAACCCAGTTCAGTAAGCCCACTCTGTCCCAGCACTGGCTGAAAATTTGCACACTACCCCACTTCCTGCTGTCTAGAAGACCCAGCAGGCTACTGTGAGCATCTGCTGCCACCTACAGGCCACACATGACACTGCCGGCCCCTTCCCTGGCCTTCGCCTCCTCAGAGGAAATGTCAGCACACTCTCTGTCTTCCTGCCTGCTGTAATTGCTTAAAGGCAATAATGATCTTTGTCTTTTTATCTCTGGCATCCAGCACAGTGAGGAACAGAGTAGCGGTTCTGCATATGACTGTGAAGCCCGGTGCGGTGGCTCAATCCTGTAATCCCAGCAGTCTCTGGGAGGCCGCCAAGGCGGTGGATAGCCTGAGCTAGAGCGAGACCCCATCTCTAAAAATAGCCAGGCATTGTGGTGGGCGCCTATAGTCCCAGCTACTGGGGAGGCTGAGGCAAGAGGATCACTTGGGCCCAAGAGTTTGAGGTTGCTATGAGCTATGACACCACCTGGGGCGACAAAGCGAGACTGTCTCAAAGAAAAAGAAAATGTGGAATGAATGAACAAATGGCCTTGTCTAATCAACATTAGACAACAGAAGGAAGTTAGATTAGGGATATCTGATAGCAGTGCAGGCAACTCATTTACAAGAGGTGATTCCTGTGAATTATCCAGATGCCCTTAGAGCACAGAAGTGATTCCTGAGTAGCTGGGCTAAGCTTAGGGGAGTTGTATTAAAAGGGGGGGTCTTCAGGGACTTGACCATTATTGTGGGGGATTGTAGGACTTTTCTCTTCTTCCTCCACCCAGGATCTTCCTCAAGAAAATGCCCTCAGTCCGGGAAAAGCTGAAAGAGCGAGGTGTGGACATGGCCAGGCTTAGTGCCGAGTGGAGCCAGTTCACCAGGAGGCTTTCCTTGGGCAACAGCACTTCCTCTGTGGTCCTCACCAACTACCTGGATGTGAGTGCCAGGCTTAGCCCCCACCCATTGCCTGTCTCCTTTCTCTCATGGACCTGAGGGGCAGGGTTCTTTGTTGCAAGGGCCACTCTTTCCACACTGTGTTTGACTGAGGAGTAGAAGAGCATAACAGCACCCTAGAAAATTCCCACTTTATGGCTGGAAAGCTTGAGGCACCGAGGGCAGGAAGTAACTTAAGGGTCAGAGGCAGGGTGAGGTTTGAAACTCAGTGGGAAGGTTTGAAACTGATGGGAAGGCAGGGTGAGGTTTGAAACTGAGGGGTGGGAAGGGATGTGTGCCTCAGGTCGGGGTTCTGCAGCCTTGCCCAGCACAGCCTGACAGCTTTCTATACCAGTGGACCCTCAAGGGTCAGGAAAGTTTTCTCACTGAAACTCCCCTTCCCGGGGTGCCATGGAGCAGTACTAAGCCCCCCATCAGTCCCTGCAGGAAAACAGAAACCCAGAGAGGCTGTGGGATCTGCCTAATCTCACCCTGAGAGCCAAGGGTGGAGTCAGATAAGACTCCAAGACACAAGGCTCCTGGAGCCTCTCCACCCCGTCTTTTTGTCCCTACAGACCCAGTACTATGGTGAAATTGGCATTGGCACCCCACCCCAGACGTTCAAAGTCATCTTTGACACGGGTTCGGCCAACCTCTGGGTGCCCTCCACCAAGTGCAGCCCTCTCTACACTGCCTGTGGTGAGATCCAGGACCTGTGGCACCTGTCCCCCTTCCCTGCCACACTTGGCATCTGTCTTGCCACCAAGTGAGCAGCTTCCTCTCTGCCCCTGTGCCCACTGACCCTGAGAGAAGAGAGAGGAAGATGTCTCCCATTTTCCTGATATGGTCACAAAGGTGAAAAGGCAGGGTCCAGGAGCTCCCTGGCTGCCAGAAAGCTGTTTCCCAGTCTTTCTGAGATCAAGGCAGGACTAAATTCTCAAACCTATCCCTGCCACTTGGGTTCTTCCATCTTATTCTTAGTTGACAGCGTCTTATTGAGCACTTACTCTGTGTCCAGAATCTTCTCATTATTACTAGTGTCAGCAATTACTTTAACATGCCTCACTTGAGACAAAATTCTCAGAGGTATGGGCACATCAGAGGGACCCAAGAAACACAGTCCTTGATTGTTGAAACCCGTCTTCTGAGCCCCTAACCTCAGGGGCACCTTGTTCCTGCCCCTAAGCTAAGTCCTCAACCAGCCATGCCCACAATACACCCTGCCTCCGGGTCCCCCCACCTGCTCTGCTCTTGGACAGATCTGAAGCCTGTGTTCCTCTTCCAGAGATTCACAGCCTCTACGACTCCTCGGACTCCTCCAGCTACATGGAGAATGGGACAGAATTCACCATCCAATACGGAACAGGGAAGGTCAAAGGCTTTCTAAGCCAGGACGTGGTTACTGTAAGTGGGGCTGCCCCAGGTCATCTGACTCCTGCCCCCTTCTGGCCCCAGGCCTCTCCAGCCCCTCCAGAGTCCACACCTGGAGGAGTGAGTGCAGCCCAGCCCACCTGAGAGATCTTGGCAGTTGAGAAACACCCTGTTCTGCTATTCAGCTGCAAAGCAGCTGGACATGTGGTGGAGCAGACCTGAGCGACTGGCTCCCATTGGGTGATTTATGGTGGCTTTTGCATCTGACTTGCATGTAGGCCTTGTCCTGAGCCCCACAGCCTGTGGTCACGTGTAACTGCCTGAGGTCACTAGCTCTGACAGGTCACACCCTAGTCTGAGACCCAGCTTCAGAGTCAGGGACATTGTTGACATTATGATTAGTGTCAGTTTTAGGGCCAGACACGGGTTTTGAGGTCACAGTTGAGGTTGAGTAGGGTCGGGGCCTGGTTTTTCATGTGGCTAGTGTCTAGGGGATCCCTTCTCTATCCCTGGAGTTTCTCAGCCCCTGCTTAGCAGAGTCAGGGGAGGGGAACACACAGAACCTGGGAAGAAATCCACACCCCTTGCCCATGACATCAGGTAAAAAGGAGCAGGACGGGCTGGTTGTGCTGAAGAAATCCTTAGCCCGTGATGGGGGTGGGGGGGCCGAGACCCAGCTGCGCCACTGGGGAAGCGGGGCGGGAGCACTCAGCATCTTTTCTATTACTTCATGCCAGGGCCACCTTCTCAGCCCCTGCTCTTCTAGTCCCTGGTCAGCCCCAGCTCTCTGTGGGCCCCACTGCATAGACGTGTGTTGACAGAGCAGGGCTGTGTGCAGGGTTGATGGGAAACTCTTATCCCAATTGCTGTATCCTGAACATGTGTGTTCCTGGGGCTTCCAGTATGTAGCCCTGACCAGACCTCAGCCAAGGGGTGGGCAGAGGGCTTGGTCTCCACCAATTCTTCCTCCCACAGGTGGGCGGACTCATGGTGACTCAGGGGTTTGGTGAAGTCACTGAGCTGCCTCTGATGCCCTTCATGTTGGCCAAGTTTGATGGGGTTCTAGGCATGGGCTTCCCTGCTCAGGCCGTTGGCGGGATCACCCCTGTCTTTGACAACATCCTCTCCCAACGGGTGCTAAAAGAGGACGTCTTCTCTGTCTACTACAGCAGGTGGAGTCTGGGGCCCCAAAGGCCTGAGGTGGGGGAGGGAAGGGGTGGAAGAGCTGGGGGAGTTGAGGGAGAGTCTGGCCAGAATCGTTATGCGTCTGTGATCGTGGTGGCAGTCAACATCTAGAGCTGCACTAGTCAATACGGAAGGCACTACTGAAATTTAAATGAGTTAAAATTAACTAAAATTTAAAATTCAGTTCCTTAGTGGCACTAGCCACATGTCAAATGCGTAGCAGCCAAAGCAGCTAGTGACTGTGGTCTTAGACAGTGCAGAGAACACTCCCAGCGTGGCAGGACTTTCTGGGCAACACTTCTCTAGAACCAGAGGAGATGCAGGTGGGCGTGATGGGGAATAAGGCATTGCTGTGACCCAGAGACCCTCCCTGTGAGTGCCATTGCTCCTCCTACATAGACACAGCCAGCTTCATTCATTCACTAGCTCTTCCTTTTTTTTTTTTTTTTTTTTGAGACAGAGTCTCACTCTCTTGCCCTGGCTAGAGTGCTGTGACATCATCATAGCTCACAGCAACCTCAAACTCTTATGTTCAAGTGGTTTCCTTGCTTCAGCTTCCCGAGTACCTGGGAGTACAGGCACCTGCCACAACGCCCAGCTAGTTTTTCTATTTTTGGTAGAAATGGGGTCTTGGCTTGGCGCCTATAGCTCAAGTGGCTAAGGTGCCAGCCATATACTCCTGAGCTGCCAGGTTCAAATCCAGCCTGGGCCCACCAAACAACAATGACGGCTGCAACCGAAAAATAGCTGGGCGTTGTGGCGGGCACCTGTAGTCCCAGCTACTTGGGAGGCAGAGGCAGGAGGATCACTTGAGCCCAGGAATTGGAGGGGGTTACTGTGAGCTGTGATGCCAGGGCGACAGCTTGAGGCTCTGTCTCAAAAAAAAAAAAAATAGAAATGGAGTCTTGCTCTTGCTCTGCTCAGGCTGGTCTTGAATTCCTGAGCTCAAGCAATCATCCCACCGGGCCTCCAAGAGTGCTGAGATTACAGGCATGAGCCCCCATACCCAGCCATGCCCTTCCATTTTTCATTTGCTCACTCATGGTTCAGTAAATGCTCTCTGCCAAACACTGTGGTAGGCTCTGATAGTAGACCAGTGAACACAGCACACAGGACGGAATCCTTGCCCTTTTATCCTCACAGAGCTTATAATCCAACAGGGAAGACAAGAAATACTACCCTGTGATGAGTGTTACAGGCTTTCAGTAAGCCTGGTGCTGCAAACCATGGATGTTTTTCAATTCTAGGCCGAGTTTATATGCAATTCAGCCAGGCTTGAGGCAAGTGTTGTCAGCTCTTGAGTAGAATTGGGATCTGCTCCAAGGTGCTAGCTTTAGCAAGATGGTATGAGCTGGAGACAAGAGGTCATACGAGTGAGAACACAAGGCCAATAGCAGTGAGAACAGAGGGAGGGTTAGAGTCCAGAAAAAGCTCAGAGGTAAAATGGGAAGGAGTCTCTGGCTTGGTGACAGAAATGGAGGCATTGAGGAAAGGCCCCAGTTGGTGGCTCTGAGGTCAGGGGTGGCCTAGAGAAGAGCCATTTTAAAGGAAGCAGGGGCAAAGCCAGATGGCAAGCAGTTACGAGGTGGGTGTGGGCATCAGGAAGTGGAGGTCATGAAATGTGAGCTGCCCTGAGCAATTCAACAGGGAAGGGAATGGGGGCTGGCATGTGGGGTGAGATTCAGAAGCTGGGAAGGGAAGGGTGGGTGTTTTTAAATGCTAGAGGATGCTTGAGCAATGCTTGTAGGTGGAAGAAGAAGCCAATGGAAAGCAAGAGATTAGAAATATGGAAAGAAGAGGAGCTAAATGAGGGCACAGGAGGCTGAGGCTGTGGAAGGGCTGAGGCTCCAGCAAACAGGAAGAAGGCAGGCTTTGTTGAAGGGTCTATCTCTTCCTTCATCTTGGGATGGGAAGGAAAGAACATTCATAGAGATCCTGACTAATGGGACAGGGGCTAAAAGAGAATTTGTGCTAGCACATGCACATATATTCTGAATTGCAAAAACACAAGTCACTTACAGTTGCACACAATAATAAGTGCACACCTACATGCCCACAGGCACGCGTGCATGTACCCAGGCCTCTACTCTGAATTCTGGGAAACCACATCATAGACACATGCACACTCTGGAAGCCAGCCCTTTGGTAGCCCCTGAATTAAGAGGCACCATGCAGAGTGGAGGAGAGGAAGGCAGGGCACCCAGCTCAGGCTCTACCTGTCCACTCATGGCCTGGGTGACTTCAGGCAAGTGATTTCACCTCTTGGTGACTTCACTGCCTGAAGGGTAAAAAGAGTGCGTATCTCCCACCCTGGGAGCCTCCAGTGAAGTGAAGGCTTCTTTCACTGTCTTGCTTTCTCTGTAGAATTTTCATGTAGGGCGAGGAAACCCTTCACATGACCCTGACCCTCTAGTACTCCCTCCACACCTGACCCTGAATCATACATGCCACTCACCCCAAACTCATGTCAGCAGGCCAAGTCTCCATTAGATGCTAAAGTTCTCTGCCCCTCCTTCCTACTCCCTTAGTGCCTGTCCCCCCACCACCCAATAGCCTCCCCAGGACTCCTTCAATGCACCTGCTCAACCGGCAGCAGCCCAAACCCCAGTGACAGGCACCAGTTTGCATCTTGTTTGCAATCTACGCACTGCCCTTGATCTTGCTCCTTTTCTGTGGCCTCTCTGGTGATACCTTTTTGTGCACAGCCGTAGTATCCTGGAAACACCTCTGGTTGGGATTTCTCTGGGAGAGAAAGGCAGAGAAGTGCTGTGTTCTGTGTGCTTCACAATGGCAGCTCCAAACCTGGCCATTGTCCCACCTTCCTCTGCCCCACCCTGCACCCTTGTCCAGATTTTCCTTGTTGCTTGAGTTGCTGTGTCTTGGAGGTTGTGGGTCTCCAAATTCCTGATCTTTCCTTTAGGAATTCTCACTTGCTTGGGGGAGAGATTGTGCTTGGAGGCAGCGACCCCCAGTATTACCAAGGAAATTTCCACTATGTGAGCATCAGCAAGACTGGCTCTTGGCAGATCAAAATGAAAGGGTCAGGAATCCTCAAACCCTCCCCAATCACCCAAAATGCTGCTGCCACTGGGGGTGGGTGGGTGGGGAAAGAACAGAGTTACGGTCCCACTGTCTCTCCACATGCAGCTGCTTATTAAGGCGTGGCCACCATTTGCTTTCCACCTGCTCTGTCCAGGCTGGGGAACACAAGATATGAAGACCAGAGGGGGAGGGAGCCTATGGAGAGGTGGCGGAGGGTCTCTAAGCCACAGGCTGAGGGAAAGGACAGCACCTTCCTTCTCTACTCACTGCCTCACCCCTCCTTCGATGCATCACTGGCTGCCCCACATGGCCTCTAACCACCTCCCCAACTTACGAAAGGCTTGCAGCCTGGAGATGCCCCATTAGCCTCCATCTGTCTGTCTGACTTTGACCTCTCCCAGGGTGTCTGTGAGGTCGACCACCTTGCTCTGCGAGGACGGCTGTATGGCAGTGGTGGACACGGGCGCATCCTACATCTCGGGACCCACCAGCTCCCTGAGGTTGCTTATGAAGGCCTTGGGGGCCCAGGAACTGAGCATGAATGAAGTAAGAAGCCAAGGGGGGAGGCTGGGAATAGGGGTAGCACCACTGGTCCCCCCAGACAGCATCAGGTTCCCAGCAAGGCCATTTCAGGCCTCCCCCTGCTGCCCCTCACAGTCTTCACCTATGGCTGGTCCCTGACGGAGGAAGGACCTTGTACCCAGCCCTCTCTGGCTGCTGGCCATAGCACAGAGCCCTTTGTCTGCAGAGAGGTATTCCACACTCCAAAAGCTTCCCTTTATCCCCCCACCCCAGTATGTCGTGAACTGTAACCAAGTACCTGCGCTCCCTGACATCTCCTTCCACCTGGGAGGCAGAGCCTACACACTCACCAGTGTGGACTACGTATTACAGGTGAGGCTGGAGTTGGCCCCATGGTGGCAGGGGTGCTTGAACGGGGACAAGATATAATGCACAGATTACCAATTAAGGCAGTGATGCTCAATTTGGCTGTGTCACCTGAAGAACTTATAAAAATCCCAGCACCCAGGCCACATGCCATACCTCTTAAATCAGAACTTCTGGGAATGGCATCTACCCATCCGTTTCCCCAGGCGACTCCAACATGCAGCCATGTCTGGGATCTCTGTGCTGGTCCCTGTGTCTGTTTCCGCATCAAATGCGCCCAGTGATCCTACCCTTCTATATTCTTATCCTCTTTTCATAATCATAGGCTCAGAGAAGTTAAATAACTTGTCTAGGATCAGAAACTAAGCTAGACTATAGGCTCTTGAAGGTAGCACTGTGCCCAGTGCATTGTCTGTCTGGTGGCTAGCACAGTGCTTGTACCCAGGATCGGTGTGATTCATGATGGGCTAAAGTAGCCAGGGTGTGTTGGAGGCCCAGCATGGATAAGGGAGAGATGGAGGGTGGGCAATGTTGCTGAAGATAGCTGCCCAGGTCAGGCAAGGTGAAGGGAGAACAGTCATGTGCCGGGCATGGAAAAACCATCTCCCTTCCTACCAGGACCCTTACAGTAGTAATGATCTGTGCACACTGGCCTTCCATGGCCTGGATGTCTCACCACCCACGGGGCCCCTCTGGGTCCTGGGCGCCAGCTTCATGCGCAAGTTCTATACAGAGTTCGATCGGCATAACAATCGCATTGGTTTCGCCTTGGCCCGCTGAGACCTTCTGCTGCCCAGGAGGGCCCTGCCCCCAGCCCTGGTCCACAGCTACAGTGCTCTTTGGGATCCCCTCTGCCTGAGCTGGTGCCCTCACACGGGGACACTGGGCGTGAAGCTCCTGCTGGATGCTTACCCTGCCATCTGCATCGGTCCTTCCCTGCTTTGAGGACAATCAGAATAAAGACTTCATGTTCACAACCTGTTGTGTCTGGGTTCACTGGTGTTGGGAACAGAGGGAGAGGCAGCTGCATGGTCATGTGTAGACAGGAATGTGACACAGATTGACAACTACACATTTGCTGCATGCACGGGTTCCTGGCCTGTCAACACGTGGAAGCTGTCTATACAACTGAGGGTGGAACGTTTGCAGAGAGTCAGCCCCATTGCCCCTACAGCCCCCCAGGGACCAAGGCTAATGCTATGGCAGAAAGCTATGGGTCAGAAAGGTGCTCCTGCTTGTGGAATCAGCTGAGCTTAGGCTCTGCGCTGCTGAGCTAGTGAACCCTGCCTTCTGAGCCCTGTGAAACTCCCCTCAGTTCTGCCTCCCATCCACACAGATGCCCCACTTCTGCTGCATGTGGCCATTACCATGGGCAGTCTAAGGCATATCACCTAAAAGCAGAACACCTGAGATCCAGGCAATACTTCCATCTTACTGTGGGGAAACTGAGGCCCAGAGACTGGAAGGCATTTGCCCAAGATTACTTGGTGAAGAATGATGTAGTCGAGAATACTGGAGGGTAGTGAAGAATTAAGGTAAGAATCCAGCTCTTCGGACTCAGGTCCTGGGGGCTTCCCCCCTCATTATACGCAGTCGGTGCTGTCACAGTACAGAGCCTCACACAGTATGTGTAAGACCCCAGGTATGGGACTATAGGTACAAGTACACGGATGCACACACTATGCTCCCCTGCAGCTCGTGGACTTGGGACCCCTCAGGCTGAAGTCTCTTCTCGACTCTCATCCCTTGGGTTGTCCTCATGACGTGTGTAGCTTGAGGAAGGAGAAACCAGCAAATACCTGAAGCCACTGAAGTGTCCCTCTTCATAGCTGCTTTTGACCCAAAAGCAGGAAGCACTGAGGGGCCCAACCAGGTCCTTAGTACCTCTAGAACTGTAGCCTTCATGGGTTCCATGGGACCCCAGGGCTCCTTCCACAGACAGGAGCCATCTGCAGAGCCAAGACCATGAGCCTGGGCTTTAGGACCCTGGACTCCCATCAATTCTCCGTGTTCCCTTGTCCTGTGTAGCTTTATTTCCTCACGGCAAAAGGCAGGCTTGGAGTAATTTCCTCTCCAACATCCTGGGCTTCATGACCTTAAGAAAGAGCTCCCTTATCATCGCCGGCACTGTCCAATATGGTGGCCACAGATGGCTGTTTAACCTTTAAATTTAAGCTAATCAAAATTAAATAAAATATCACACTAGCCACATTTTGAGTGCTGGTTAGCTACATGTGACTAGTGGCCACTCCACTGAATAGTGCAGATAATAGACTATTTCCATCACTGCAGAAGTTCTGCTAGGTAGAGCTGGATTCTGGGCAGCAATAATCACAGGGGCCTGGTAGTTGTGTGGGACGTTCCCAAATAGACCAAAGGGACAACTCAAGGAAAATGAAAAAGCCCCTTCTGTGTAGGTGGGGCAGTTGACAGATGGCTGACCAGCAAGGTACCTGAGGCAGAACAGAACAGTGGTAAAGAGAGCTGGCAGCCCACAGAGTCCTGCTCAGGAGGTGACAGACAATGACCAAAGGTGGCCTGGCCTTTTCTCATATCTCCTTCCGTAGCAAATCCGCCCCAGACACCCTGCCACCCCTTCCTCTTCCTTCCTGCTTCCCAGTCATCACCACATCCCGCTTTGGTCCTACTGCTGGGCCAGGCCCTTAGCTGTCCTCCCTAGAGTCAGCTCAGGGTCTGCCCACTTTACACCCCTGCAGACTCTAGGATGAGACTAAGGTTCTAAGGATCATTTAGTGACCAAAACTCAGTCTTGTTCAAAGTCCTGGTCTAGAATGTGTCTAAACACACCCCACTGCCCTGGAATGTTCGGTGGCCTGTCAGGGGACCGTCCAGGCTGCTGGACTGGCACACTCCCAGACTGTCGACACATCGCCCAAGGTCCCCTTTCCATCCAGTGTGTGTATGGTGGGTGCATGGGGGCTCCCTGCAAGGAAGAACCTGTGAGACGCAGCAGGGACTGGTCCTGCAGAGCCATTTCCAGGGGTCCAGAGACTTGGGGGCGGGGAGCAGGAGTACATGAAGGAGAACCCAAGCCGACGTCTTGGGAACAGCCAGATCTCTATAATCCAGGATGAGGTGGGAGCACAGAAAGAGCCCGCCCCGTTCCAGGCTACCGGGAGAGAGCCACAGAGACCTGACGCTTCGGAAGCCGGGAAACAAGCCCCAGGCTGCCCGGCTGGGACCCGGGTAGGGGTGGGACCTGCTGAGGCCCCGCCCCCGGCGTCACCGGCCCGGGGCGCTCTGTGCCCCCGGCTCAACGCTCCAGGTAGCTGCGGCCGCAGCTGTGGGCGATGGCGGGCTGGGCTCCGCCGCGGCCCGCGGGCCGGGGCGGGGGCGGGGCGGGGGCGTTCCCGTGGCCCGCCGCCCGTGATGTCACAATCGCGGCGGGCCCCGGCGTTCCCGGGTCGGCTTCGGGCTCCGGGCCGAGAGCCGGCGATCGAAGCGGGCAGCTCGCTTCTGAGTCATGGACTTCCCCTGGCCCCTCCTCTACCACTCCCACTCCCTCGCGGGGCCCCCCTGCCTGCGCTAGCGCTAGCGCGGCGGCTCCAAGGGGGTGGGGCTGCTGGGAATGGCTGTGCCCCCTTCGGCTCCTCTGCCGTGCTCGTCCTTTTACCTGAGGAGACACACGCCTTGCCCGCAGTGCTCATGGGGCATGGAGGAGAAGGCGGCGGCCAGCACGAGCTACCGGGAGCCGCCCGGCCCCCTGAGGGCCGCCGGCGTCCCGTACTTCGGCATATCGGTGGACCAGGACGACATCCTCCCTGGCGCGCTGCGCCTCATTCAGGAGCTGCGGCCGCACTGGAAGCCAGAGCAAGTTCGGACCAAGGTAGCGGGGCGGGCGCTGGGGCCCTGCCGGGGCTGCAGCCGGGATGCGTGGACGCCTGTTCGTGCATCCTTCCGGGTGTCGGTCCCAGGGGTGTGCGGCTGCCGGGCAGGCGAGGTTTGGAACGTGGTTTGTGTGCGTTTTTATTTCTCCATTTATTTTCGTGCCTAACAAAGCTAGGCTTACACTTCCCGCGGCCCTCCACACACACCCTTCCTTTGGGGGCTGCTGGGCACGCCGAGGTCCACCTGCCCACTGCCTGCATGCTGCGCGTGCGGGCCCCACCCCCTGTCGCTGCGTGCTGGTGCCCCTCGCTGCCCAGAAGCGCGTACCCAGCCAGCTCTGAAACCTGAGGAGGCAGGAACTTTTCAGGGAACCCCTCCCCACACACATTACTGCCCGTTTTCCACCTCATGGTGGGAGCAAAGCATCCAGGCTCCTAGCTGCCCCTGCGGGTCTCAGGAGCCACCCTGTGAAATTGTGACTAGCACCAGCCCCTCACTATTGCTGCAGGCTTGGGCTCAGCCCCCCTACACCCAACTGGATACATTCTCCAGGACACAGCTCTGACTCCCTAGCTGACCTGCAGTCTGAAAAATGCCTTCACCTGCTCACCCGTGCCCTTCCCCTCTGTGGGCTGCTGTGGAGGAAGGTGCAGAGTGCGTGCTTGCAGCAGGTGCTAGAGTGGCAGGGTTCTGTGCTGATGGGCCTTCTGGGTGACGAAAGGCTAAGTTCTGGGGAGGTTCCAGATCAAGTGAGGAGGCTGACAGACCCTTCCTGGGGGAGCGGGTGGCATTTTCAAAATTAAAGACCCATTTTGATTTAAGATGGTCAAGGCATCAGACAGACATGAGATCAATTCCAACACCTAATGCCATCTGCCAGTCCCTCCCATCTCTGGGCCTCAGTTTTCCCACCTAGGATTGGTTCTGATGTCATCTAAGGCCCCTGCCAGCTTTTTCACTTTCTACCCCATAAATTCCATAGTTCCTTTCTCCTTATCACCCTGCCCAGAGAGCTTGTGCTCCCAGCCCAGTTAATTCCTGTCTTTTCTGGTATGGAATTCAGACTCTAAGGACCTCTGACCACTACAGGCCTGGGATGGGTGCCAACCTCAGAACCCTCCTTGTACCACTGCCACTGGGTGGGGCAAGAGGTACAACAGAGCCCTCTGCCCAGCAGGAAGTGAGACACAGCTGGTCAGGATGTACTGTTCTGAGCAACTCCTGGTCCTCCTCTGCCACATTCTGGCCCATGGGGTTTCTTTCAGGGCTGGGATGGAGGAGCAGAGAATGGAAGGGGTTCCAACCCACCAAGTAGTGTGGAAATTCTTCCACTGCCAAATCCCATCCAGTAGAGGCTCACCCTGGGGAAGCAAGTGTGATGGGAGCAGCTCAAGCTACCATTTTTTCTTTATAGGCTGGAGACTCCCAAGGTTGGTGATAGGGTAGAGCATGAGTGACAGTGCTGAAGGACTAGGGGTTCAGTGTGGGTGTGCTCAACATTCAAATGAGCACCTGTTGCTGGAGCTGGGGATCCCTGGGGAGAGACCAGAGAGATTCTGCTCCACCCACCTGTGCACTGCCCTCTCCCAATGCTAGCGCTTCACTGATGGCATCACCAACAAGCTGGTGGCCTGCTACGTGGAAGAGGACATGCGGGACTGCGTGCTGGTCCGTGTGTATGGGGAGCGGACAGAGCTGTTGGTGGACCGAGAGAATGAGGTCAGGAACTTCCAGTTGCTGCGAGCACACGGCTGTGCCCCTAAACTCTACTGCACCTTCCAGAATGGGCTGTGCTACGAGTACCTGCAGGGTGTGGCCCTGGGGCCCGAGCACATTCGTGAGCCCCGGCTCTTCAGGTGAGGAGAGTGCCAAAGCCTTCATTTCTACTACTCTTCTGTCTTTGGCATTTAAATCCTTGGTCAGCTTCTTTGGTATAGAGTGGGGTTTTTGGAGAATAGTCGTAAGATCTGTGAGTTCTCTGAGATTGCATGAAAAATGGGTGTGTGTTGCTCTGCAGAGAGAGGCTATTACTTTCTATAGATTTTCAGTGGGCTTGTTAGAAGGATGAGTTGTTGGTGAGGATTGATGAACATGGGACCAAAGGAACTGATTCCCTAAAAGCAGGATGCTTTCTAGCCCCATGTCTCAAACCTCTTTCCACCCCAAGTCTGACCTGGAAGCATCTCAGAGACTTGGAAACAATTTCTTGGCCAAAACCCCTGGGCATTTAGAGTTTCCTCCCTCTCCTCATTTACTGCCAAGAGCTCAGGTGTGCAAGGAAAATTGGCCCTATCCAAGTTGAGCGTGGTTTTACTGTCCAGAGGGATGCAATCTTTCCTGCCAGTCTGATCTCGTTCTAGGCTCCTTAACAAGGAGGGAACCCAGTTTGAGGAGCTGCCAAGGCCTCCTTCCAGCGACTCACGACAACTCATGACTTGTAGGGAGCCCTTCCCAGTGGATGCTTAGGTGTGTAGGGCCCAGAACCTGGACTTTTCCTTCAAGCCCTGTGGATGCCATTGAGAAGCCTGGAAGGGGAGAACCAAAGAAAAGTCATTGGTATACTCTCTCTCCCCTGGACTAGGTCAGGACAGGGTTGGCAGGCAGTATTCTCCTTCCCTCCAATGCTATGATCCATGTGGGGATACTTAGACTAGAATGAGGCCCCAGGCAGGCTGAGGCTTGCTCCTGACACTGGAGTAGCATCACAGGGGTCTGCCTAGACCCTTGGCATCTACCCTGTCCAATCCAAGGGGAAGGAGACTTCCTGTACTGAAACTATGAAGCCCACCTGGGGTAGACCAAGAAGCTGCTTCTCTCCTTCACTGGCCACCCACTTAGCCCCAAGTGGCTCCACTTGAGAACCTCCTCCATCCCAGGGACTTAAATGGAGGAAATGTGAGAGATCCTCCGTTCCCGTACTCCTGAGTGCTACCCCTGGGGCTGGTCAGGACCTTAGGATATTTGAGTTGTATATTGTAACTTTGTGTGTGTGTGTCTCAGGGGAAAGTGAGAGACAAAACAGCCTTTGTAGGGGTCTTCTTGGGCTCCAGCTGAGTAGGCCCAGTCTGGGGCGGCTCCTGTGGCTCAAGGGAGTAGGCCCAGTCTGGAGATGTGAGGTCAGAGCATGGTGCAGGGGACCCTGGCTGGGCTTCTCCCAGTTATTCCTCAACCTTGTACAAATAAGCTCCAATATTGGCAGGTCCTCACCACTCCTGAGCTCCCTCCACCTCTATGATTCTGATGCTGTCACTCATCCTCTCAAGCAAACAATTACCATTGTCAGGAAGATTAGAGATGGATTTAGGTTCCATAAGAAGAACAACTTGGTATTTGGGGGAGAGCCAGAAATCAGGATAGGTGTAGGAGGTATGCCCTTCCTTGATGATTTTCCCAGGATAGACCATCTTGGGTGAAGGTGGATGTCTGAGGGGAAGGGTTCAGAGTCCTCCCTCCCCATGTTCCTCTGAACCCCACCCCCCCAACCTCTGCCTGCTGAGGCTTTGCAGCATAAAAATGCTGAGTGTTGAGGTTACTTTCATTGCTATTCCAGACAACAGCCCTATTGATATTCAAGGAAACGCTCTGTTCATGCTCTGTTCTGAATCTTCCTTTAGGAAGGGAAGGCCTGGGTCTCAGGTCTGTTTCCCTGCCCTGCCCTAATCCTGGCTGGCCCCTCAGGGCCTCCGGCCTCTGAAAGCACAGCCTCCCTCTCTCACCCAAGTGGTTGCTGCTACACCTCCTGCTCCCTCCACCTTTAGGAAGTGGGAGCCTTGGAAGTTTCTGGAAGAGCCCAAAAACTGCCCTGTTATCCCAGTAGGGTATGGCCTGCCCCTTCCCAGGGCCCAGCAGGGGGAAAGGGTGTCCCTGGAACAGCCAGCCGGCAACAAGGTTTCCAATAGCCTATGCCTTTGTTGTCCTTCTCAGTGATTATTATTCGAGCAACAGGCAGAGGCAAAGGAAGCTTGAATGTTGGAGGTTTGGCAGACACTTGGGGGTGGGACTGTAGAAGAGGGGGTGGCAGAGGACTGGGAGAGCCTAGCTGGGACATGGGCCTCAGGCAATGGTTCCTTATCAAGGCCCTCCCTCTCTGACCAGTCAGTCCTCCGTTTACCCCCACCCTCTCCCAGCAACCTTCCCTATTGCCCGCCCACTCCTTCTCTCCTGGGACCTTGGATAATGTCCACGGGAGAACTTGAAAATAGAACACTGGTTTGTTTTGCGTCCTTGGCACCCAGCCACCAGCATCAACTCCCTGTAGCAGAGGAGGGGGCTGCCCTGGGCCAGCCCGTTTCCCTTCCCACCTTGGTCAGGCAGATAAGAGGCAGGCATTTCTTCCCTGCCCGGCATCACCACCCCCTGAGTTCTTAGTGGAAAGTGACCTGTGTTTACCTCCCTGAGAGTATGGGTCAGAGTCCAGGGGACGGGGTGGGAGGAGGAGGGCCCACCCCCATCCCCAGATGCCCCTCTGCTGTCAGGAGTTGCTGTGGGTGTACTGGCGTGAGTACAAGGCTCTTGAGCGGTGGCCAAAGCCCACTGCTTTGCCCTTCCATTCCTTGAAGCAACCCCAGCCTGGTACTGGAAAGGGAACCGCTAGGCTAAAGGTTTTATTTCATGCTCACACCTTCTCCTGAGAGCTTCCTCCTACAGGACGTGGCTCCTAAGAGACTTGTAATAATCCTACCTTTGGTCCTCTGGCTAGTGCCCTGATGGACCCTGCCTGTAGGGCCCTTTTCTGGTCACGAGGGGCTGAGTGGGGAGGGCATGCTCTGCACTGATACTTTCCACTCTTCCTGTTCTCTGCTGTAGGTTAATCGCCTTAGAAATGGCAAAGATTCATAGTATCCACGCCAACGGCAGCCTGCCCAAGCCCACCCTCTGGCACAAGATGCACAATTATTTCACGCTTGTGAAGAACGAGATCAACCCCAGGTACAAAGATCTGGGAAGGCGCAAGGCTGCCACTGTGTGTACTGCCTCAGTATCTCCCCTGCCTGTTCTGTGGCTCCAGCCCACCCTGACAGGATGTGTGAGGGCCCAGGTCCCCGGGGAGGGGCTGTGCAGCCCCTGCAGTCCTGGGTGTTGGGCTGATGGACTAAATCTCAAGAACTTAATCAGCAGTTTTATACCAATGGACTTATTCTTCCTTGAGTCTTCTGACTGGCAGGGACTGAGGTCAGAGTAACATTTTCCCATTTTACTTACAGGATACTCAGGCTCAGAGGCTGAGCTTTGCCCAATATCACAAGGCTAGAGAGAGGCAGGGCTTCTGCTTCCCAGCTCAGGGCTCTTTCCACCTGAGCTGCCTTCTGAACAGATAAGCAGGGCTCAGAGTCAGTAAGAGGAACTCAACTCATGGACCAACAAGCCCTTGGGCCTTGGCTAGACTCCTTCTGTCCTCATATGCCTTTGGGAACCCTGCCCCCCACCTTGTTCTTACTAACAGCTTGCTGTTTCCTTCACTGTTCTTTCCAGGGAAAGAGGTACCCTACCCATCCCAACATTGCCCTTACCCAGATAAGACAGCCTTCCCTGAACTTTTTCTTAAGCACTCTAACCATCAACTTGAGAGTCCTGATAGCCTTCAGATACTTAACTCCCCAGCACGCCTTTGAGTACTAAGAAAAGGATGGAGGCATTGAGGAAATGATGGTATCTCTCCTACTATCCTCTCCCCACTCTCCAAATAACCTCAAGGCAGCAATGAGAAGCTGATCCCCTCCTTGCTCCCTGCTGGAGTTGAACATCACCTGTCTTCCAAATGTTCATGGGAGCAGGGTGCAGAAGAGGTTTGGGGGGAGGGTATCTCCTTCCCTCCTGTAAGATGACAAGATAATGATTAACTAACTGCTGATTGTGAGTGTGTCTCCGTCACATATGTGCATGACTTTATCTGGCTGCTCCCATGTAATGATTATCAAGCACTGTTTTGGGACAGTTTGTCCGGAGTGGCTTAAGCCTTGCTCTCTCTTTGACAATGTTCAGACCTTTTGTGTCAAACAGTCTATATGGAGCAAGGACTGCTTTCTCCCTCAGAGCTAGGGATAACAGGTCCCTCCAGTCTTTCAGCTTACTGCTTTCCTTTGACAGATGGAATAACTGAGGCCCAGAGAGGGGATGAGATTTACCCAAGGTCATTGCTGATTAGTAGCAGCTCAGGGACTTGAATCTAGGCCTACTGGTGCTCAGACATGATCCTTGGCTTTGCAGCTTCCTTTGACTGTGCTGTCACTATGTGACCTTGTGAGATAAACTTGTTGAGAGGGGAGTGGTCATGAGAGGAGAGATGGCCAATTCTCTTTGCCTTGCCATACCTCTGACCTTGGGAAATCAAGTTGCTTAACTTCTGTGCACCTCTTTTGGGAATGATCCCTCACCCAAACTGTCTAACCTGCCCCAAAGCAGAACAATGGTGAGCAGTCATTTAAATGAGATAAAGCACCTTGAGCTCCAGTCATTGCCTAATAACCCTGATTTATTCAGTCTTTCATTTCGCAGACATTGATTGATTGGGAATTAAAACAATAAAAAAGCATGAGTGTGACATTGGCCTGGCCCTCGAGGAGCTTAGGAGCCATTTGGATAAATAGAACATGCTCACGCATAGCTTCAAAGAAAGGCAGGGTGTGTAATGTATGCTGGGGGTGGGAGAACAGTGAAAGCCTCCGTGCAGAGGTGGCCTGGCAGAGATGAGAAGGGAGGCTGCTCCGGTTAGAGAAGATGCCTTGAGCAGGGTTGCTCACAGATGATGAGTGGATGAGGGTGGCTGGAATGGAGCATTGGGAGGACCTGAGAGGACTTGTGCAAGAGTGGGGCTGCAGGGCTGAAGCTAGGTGATGAGGTGATGCCAGGCCAAGGGGCCAAGGTTTAAGTCAGCAGGCAGCAGGAAGATGTGAAGGCGTTTGAGCCAGAGATGCAGGTCAGCAACCTGAGCAGGACTGGGGCTTAGGTAGAAAGCTCTCTACCTGTAAGAAACAGAGTTGGGGCTTAGTCCTAAAGTTTTTCCCCAAACTTTAAGCATACGATTCCCTCCAACCTTAGAGAGTGATTGAGAGGTCTTTCATTAGACTCCAGGAACTGCACTGTGATAGATTCCCCTGGTGATTCTGAGACAGGTGATCAAGGAACCATATTTTGAGGAAGATAGCCCTGGAGCACTTTGGGGGTGGGTGGCAGGAGATGAGAATAGAAGGAAGTGTCAGAGACTTGTAGACATAGATTTGGTAACCTTGGTGTTTGGCTGGATGTGGCAGTGTATTCAGGGTGGCTGGGAGGATGTGATGCTGATAACTGGTTCTGGGCGTCAAGCAGAGATATTGAGGCCAGGCGTGGTGGCTCATGCCTGTAATCCTAGCACTCTGGGAGGCTTAGATGGGTGGATTGCCTGAGCTCAGGCGTTCGAGACCAGCCTAAGCCAGAACAAGACCCCATCTCTAAAATTAGCCAGGTGTTGTGGCGGGCACCTATAGTCCCAGCTACGTGGGAGGCTGAGGCAAGAGAATCACTTGATCCCATGAGTTAGAGTTTGCTGTGATATCTGATACCAGAGCACTCTACAGAGGGCGACAAAGTGAGACTGTCTCAAAAAAAAAAAAAAAAAGGAAGAGGTATTGATGAGGTTGGTGGGAAAGCAAAGGTGTAGCAGGCCCCCTGCGGGGAGGATGCTTGTGTCCTGCCCACCTTCTGAGAGCAGAGCTGAGACTTGCCAGGCAGCAGCGCCTTTATCTGGGGGAACCTCCAGGCTTCCTGGGGAAGCCGTAGTGCCATTATCCCCCTCCTGCTATCACTGAGGGCGGAGGAACTGCTCTTCCTGGGTGGTGTTTGTGGGATGCTGTGGTGGTTACTTCTCCCAGTCCCACAGCCTTGACAGAGTCTAGCAGCAGCAGGTAGTGGAGCTGGCAGTGTTTCAAGTGTTCAGGGGAGGGGCGCAGAGTGGCTGAGGGAGGCCTCCAGGGAGATAGAAGGCCTGGATTGTTCCCACAGTAACCATCTGCGTGGCCTTGGGGTGGGCTGGGGTGGGGGTCAGGAGGAGGTCAGGGACTGAGCTGCAGGCATCTTAGATGTCAAAAATGTTTTTCAGGCTGGGACCTGGGCAAACTGAGGGAAGCCTCGTAATCCTTATCTTTTGGTGGTCTCCGTTCAAAAAAAAAAAAAATCTAAAAGGAAAGGTAGCTTTTTAAGAAGAGCCAGGATTAAAACACAGTTTATGCAGATCTACCAACACAGATAAACTGCAGGAAAGATGAGGGGACACCTTCCCAATGTCAGCCCTCCCAGTGACACCCTAGACTCAGAGAGGCCTTTGCAGAGCCTCCAAGGCACACCCGGGCCTTCAGGCATAGGGCAGTGCCTTCACGATTAGGAGGCTCAACTTGAATTTGGATCCTTGGACAGACTGGGGACTGCTGTCCTGATGTGAGGAGGGAGAGCTGTGCCAGAGATACCTGGAGGCTGGAAAGAAGCCTCTCTTCTTTCTTGAGCCTCAGTTTCTTCGTAGCGGCAACTGAAGATGACCTAAGATCCTCTTTTGCTTTGACCGTCTCAAAGCCTAGAAGAGGGCCTGCCTTCTCTTCCCTTTCCCTAGTGGATGTGTGGGTGCCTGAGTCACTCCCCTGAGTTCTAGGCTGGGTGAGGGGTGACTGGCATATCTCATTCTCATCCTCCTTCACATGCTCTCGCTGCCACCCTGGACAAAGAAATATAAACAGGAGACACATGGATGGAGATAAAACTCCAGCCTCTTCCCCTCTACCCACTGCTGGTTCGGGGTTTTTAAGGATTCTGTGAACTGTTTGGTCTTTTCAGTGTACACAGACCTGTCTGCATCCTGGGGACCAAAGTTCAGAGCATCTGAGCTCAGTGTTGCCTCATCAGACCTCCACATGGCCTCTGATAACGTCATTCATTGACTGATTTATTCATTACTCAACACTTATTTCTTTCAGCAGAATTGGCTGCTCTGTGCATGGGGTAGGGCAGAAGGAGGGGTGAGTTTGACGCTTCTCTGTTCTTGCCCTTAAGTTGCCCGTGCATGGTGTGGTGGGGACTGAGGCAAGGGAACACATACTCGTGATTCAGGGTAGAGAAGATGGGCCACTGGGGGAGCAACAGAGCATGCGCTCACATATGAAAAGGCCTCAGTGTTCCCGGGGCATTGTGGGAGTGAGTGCCAGAAGCACTTTGTTCCCTTTCTTAAATGGGCCCAAGTGGTCTGTTTGTGGGATCAGATCAAACCTTCTCTCTGGTCCCTTCCACCTGTGACACTGTCAGCCTCCTGGGTGTGAGGGAGACCTACGGGGGCATACCTCTGCCTCCCTAAGAGAGCTCCCTTGTTCCAGCTGCCTTCCAGGGCACTGTTACCCCACTGAAGGAACGTAAGGGAGTCTCCACCACACCTTCTCCTAGGGGTTTCCTCATGTCCTGAGATCAGGTCTGGTTCGCATCTCTCCCCTCCTCTCCTGTCACCTTTGTTCTCTCTGTCTGGGATCTCTGAGTGGACACTTGTTCTCGCCTCCCTGCCCTTTCCCTGTCTCCTTCCTTCCTTCTTCTTATCCCTTTCACAAAGCAGCAGGGATGCTGTCGGTCAATGACTTTTATGCTCTGCCAAATGCTTTTATGCTCATATTTTAATCAGCTTCTTAGCATAACCACAGGAGTCAGAAAGACAGGAAATCTTACTTACACTCATTTTACAGAGGATGAAAAAAGGTCTAAAAGGTTGGCCATCTGTCCAAGCTTCCTCCACAGTAAGAGGGAGGGCGTGATTAGACTCAAACTCAGGGTTCTTGAGGACAAGCCCTTGCCCATCTACCATCAGCCCTCCCTCCACCAGCCACCTTTCTTGTCACTGCCTAGCCTTTCTGCAGATGTCCCTAAGGTGGAGGTGTTGGAATGGGAGCTGGCCTGGCTGAAGGAGCATCTGTCCCAGCTGGACTCTCCTGTGGTGTTTTGTCACAACGACCTACTCTGCAAGAATATCATCTATGACAGCACCAAAGGTACAGTGGGTCTGGCCCCGGCCAGGCAGTAGCAGGGTTTGGGCAGTTGGACAGCGGGTGGCAAGGGCCTTCTCCTTGGGTTGGCACCTGGGCAAAAACAAGGAGACCTGGGTTTAGATCAGGAGTCCTCAGACTTTTTAAACAGGAGGCCAGTTCACTGTCCCTCAGACCCTTGGAGGACTGGACTGCGGACCCCAGGAGGAATTGGCTGCTAAGCAGGACAGGCAGCAGTGGCAAAAGCACCCGGTGGGCCAGATAAATGTCCTAGGCAGGCTATATGTGGTCCGTGGGCCGTAGTTTGAGGACTCCTGGTTTAGATCTTAAGTGAATTTGCTGGAGAAAAGGGGGATAAGGAAACAGATTCCCATTTAGAAAAATTTATGCCAAGAAAGAACTAAAACAATGGTCTATGGCCAGCTCTCAGCATTAGAGCACTCAAGCCATTCCTCCTGACAACTCTTTGGGCTTCTGAAGACAGCATGGCTCCCCAAACCATTAGAGAGAGATGCCTTGTGTTCCTTGTGAGAACATCACCCTAGGGAGCACTTGGCTTTCTTTCTGATCCTTCACCATGCTGAGGACAGATGTGTTTGGATGGGGAGAGCCTGAAGGTCCAGTGTGGGAGAGGGACAGATGGCAGATAGAAGGAGGTAGCTTAGGAGACTGTTGCAGCATTTGGGTTAGGCTGGAGAGGCCCAGCAATAGTCCATGGGGCATTTAGAGGCCTGTAGAAACTTGACCAAGCACTATTTCCAGAGCTCCTGGGCCAACCATTGCCTCTCCTCTACCTCACAGGTCATGTACGGTTCATTGACTATGAATACGCTGGCTACAACTACCAAGCTTATGACATTGGCAACCATTTCAATGAGTTTGCAGGTGAGAAAGGCATTACTACAGTCATGCATTGTGTAGCAACCTTTCAGTCAAAGACAAATCTCACGTACACACATACATATGATTGGTGGTCCCTGGGAATATACTCCCATATTCTTACTGTACCTTTTCTACATTTAGATATGCTTAGGTGCGTAAATGCTTAACACTGTGTTCCAGTCACCGATAGCATTCAGTATGGTAGCTGCTGCACAGCTTTGTAGGCCTAGAGTAGTAGGCTGCACTATCCAGGTCTGCCTAAGTGAGCACACTCTGTGATGCTCACACCACAGTGAAATTTCCTGGTGATACATTTCTCAGAATTATCCTTGTCATTGAGCAATGCATGACTGTATTTGGCCTATGTAAAAAGCATCCTCTTTACATTGGGAGCCAGCTCTGGGTGGGAAGGACCAAAGGTGGTTCTATGCTTGAGGGTGGAGGCTGGACAGTCTGTTTCCTCTGAAATATCACAACTCAGGAAGGGTTAAGGTACAGCCTGCTTTAGGAGAGCTCCAAGTCTCACAGGGGAGGCTGGACCCACAAACACAGAGCTGAACTCTGCTAGCCCCTAAGTCAGCTTGATGCAAATTAGGAAAATGTGCCCTCTGTGGGATTCCTGAGGCTACTTGGCTGGGCCCAGAATTAGAAAAAAGACCCCCTCCCTGGGTAGACCCAGCCCCCATCAGCTTGGCCAGTACAGCATGACTTCAGTCTCCACTCCCCTCCTTGTCCAAGCTCCTTTATGCCCAGAACAACCTGCCCGATTGTACGTGAGGGCCCTGCATGCAGATAAGGAGCAGATCAAGCCGTGAGTAACTGTTTGCCTGGTAGCTTCATGAGAATAATCTTAAGTGGAACTATTTAAAAGTATGTGCTTTGTAACTTGACTCCCCAACTTCGGACCCTGGCTTTGCGGCTCACTAGCTGTGTTACCCTCAGGTATGTTACTTGCTATCTCTGTGCCTTTAGAAAATAGAGACAGTAGTGCCTACTTGATAGTATTGACCAGAGATACATATGTGTGGCATGAACTAAGCATCGTATTGGTGTTTGCTGCTGTTATTATCAGGGAAGCTTTTCCTGGAGCAGGAATGAAAGAGGAAGGATGAGGGCAGGGATTCCTAGGGAAGGCAGTTATTCTATAATGGCATGGTATGTACAGTAGAACTATTCCTGGACAGGAAGCAGGGCAGGTTTTTCCAGCTTGAGGGCTTACTTATTAAAAACAATTAGATGGGACTGAAGGAGGCAGCTCATGGATAGAACTATACATGGGGGCTGGGGCAACATCCCCGGACTGACAGTGTGAAGTCCTGAGCCCCTGTGGTTCAAGATAGGTCAAGCATACCCAGGCCAACCACAGAGCACCTCACCCAGCCTTAGCCACTCCCCAGCCCGATCAGACCAATTGTGTCCCTTTTGGAACCCCAGCTGAAGCTGACCATTCCGTCAAGCACTGATGCACTGATTGCACCTGAGCGTACAATTCCCCAGGGCAGACACCAGCTGCACCTAGGAACCCGAGGGATAATGGGCCCCAGCTGGGCAGAGTCTCTGAGTTGCAGAGTGTGGTGTGGAACAGAGGCTGGCACTGGTTGGGCTTGGAGTACTTGGCTGCCGGACCCACTGGCCTTTCCACAGGGGATAATTCTTAAGCATTTTAAGTCCTTCTCACCTACCACACAGAGCAAAGTCCAACTGGAATTTCTCTAAAGGGGCAGACTGCATCCTGCTCCCTAGTTGAGAATGGTGTACAACAGTGGTTCTTAACCTTCCTAATGCCACAGCCCTTTAATACAGTTGAGAACCACTGATGTAGAAGAACCTAGCATAGGGGAAGGAAGAAGGCGAGAGAGACTAGGGACTGAGGAGAGGGACCCCTGAGTTATCGGCAGTGAGGAAGACACAGTACGAGGCATTGGGAGGTGAGGGTCCCAATCCTGATCATGCCTCTAACTGGCAGAGTGACCTTGGGCACATTTCTTCTTCTCTCTGGGCCTTAATTTCTATACCTATACAAGGAGATTCTTTATCAGCTATACTTGTGGGGCCTCAGGAGACTGTGTTTCTCTAAGGATATAAGGGAAGCTTAGGAAGGACAAGCAAAGAAGGAGGAAGGGACCCTGAAGAAAGTGGCCCAGTCCTGGTCCTGTCTTCAATAAACCACTTCTTTCTGTAGCAGCCCTGAAGCCAAGGTCCCTATCACCATGCCCAGATGTGGCTAGCAGCTGGAGGTCTACTAGACAGGCACAGCCAGAAGGAATCAGAGCCATCTGGTCCACAGGTTCCAAGCCTGGCTGCATATCAGAGTCATTTAGAGAATTGATGGGAATTGGGAGTGCTCTCTGGGTGATATTTTTAAGTAGCTTAACATTGGTCCAAGAAACCACATTTAACATTCCTACGTTAAGTCTAGGTCCCTTATTTGATAATGAAGACAAAGAGGCCAATGTGGTGGCTCATGCCTATAATCCCATCATTTTGGGAGGCTGGGGCAGGAGGAGCATTTGAGCCCAGGTGTTTGAGACCAGCCTGAGCAACATAGTGTGAGACCCCCCTCTCTACAAAAAAATACAAAAATTTGGGCAGCGCCTGTGGCTCAGTGGGTAGGGCGCTGGCCCCATATACCAAGGGTGGAGGGTTTGAACCCAGCCCTGGCCAAACTGCAACAAAAAAATACTGGGTGTTATGGTGGGTGCCTGTAGTCCTAGCTACTCGGGAGGCTGAGGCAAGAGAATCTCCTAGGCCCAGGCTGTGAGCTGTGACGCTATGGTACTCTATTGAGGGCAATAAAGTGAGACTCTGTCTCTTAAAAATATATATATATATATATGTGTGTGTGTGTGTGTGTGTGTGTGTGTGTGTATGTGTGTGTATGTGTGTGTATATATATATACATATATAATTAGCCATGGTGCATGTCTGTAGGCCCAGCTACTTGGAAGACTGGGGCATGAGGCTCACTTGAGCCCAGGGGTTTAAGGTTGCACCACTGCAATCACACCACTGCACTCAAGCGTAGGTGACAAAGTGAGAGCCTGTCTTTCAAAAAATGAGTTTGGGACTTGGTGCCCATAGCTCAGTGGTTAGGGCACTGGCCACATACACCAGAGCTGACAGGTTTGAACTTAGCCCTGGCCTGCTAAACAACGACAACTACAAAAAATAAAATTAAAAAAGGTGGGCATTGTGCCAGGTGCCTATAGTCCCAGCTGCTTGGGAGGCTGAGGCAAGAGAATCACTTAAGCCCAAGAGTTTGAGGTTACTGTGAGCTGTGACGCCACAGCACTCTACTGAGGATGACAAAATGAGACTCTGCCTCAAAAAAAAAAATGAATTTGGTACTATATATTAAATACTTCTTTTGGGCCCAAGTGATTCTCCTGTCTTAGCCTCCCAAGTAGCTGGGATTATAGGCACCCACCACTCCACCTAGCTATTTTTAGAGATGAGGTCTCACTCTTGCTCAGGCTGGTCTCCATCTCCTAAGCTCAGGCAGTCCATCCACTTCAGCCTCCCAGAGTGCTAGGATTATAGGTATGAGCCTCCATGCCAGGCATTATATTAAATATAGAAATGAAGGAAAAGGAGGAGAGACATTTAAAAAAACAAACAAGGCAGTGCAAGGAAAGGACTTGTCCAGGGTACTGGAGGCTAGCGTGGGGCCCGAGACTAGCAGTGCCTACTGAGTGCTTTAACCGAGTGCTTCCTGTGCACCATACTTTGTACAGGGCATGGGCCTAGAGTGGTGCTGGTGTGAGGGGTTCCCATCATTCCCAGGATAATACCTTGCCCCTCAAGTGGTCTGCCTCTCTGCTTTCCTCAGTCCCTCAGCAGCTGTTCTTCCAGCTGGGATGGGGGCTGGACTCCAAGAAGCTACATTCCCAGGGCCACCTCCTCGGGCACAGCCCCACAGGTCAAAGGAGATGGGAGTTTATTTTTAGACACAGAGTCTCACTTTATCGTCCTTGATAGAGTGCTGTGGCATCACAGCTCACAGCAACCTCCAGCTCTTGGGCTTAGGCAGTTCTCTTGCCTCAGCCTCAGCCTCCTGAGTAGTTGGGACTATAGGCACCCGCCACGACACCCGGCTATTTTCTGTTGCAGTTTGGCTGGGGCTGGGTTTGAACCCACCACCCTTGGTATATGGGGCTGGCACCCTACTCAGTGAGCCACAGGTGCCACCCAGGAGATGGGAGTTTTGAGAAGAAAAGGAAACACCTTAAAGTGGGACCATCACGTCTCTGAGCAACTTCTGTCTGGTTCACCTTCCCATCAGGTGTAAATGAGGTCGATTACTGCCAGTACCCGTCGCGGGAGACCCAGCTGCAGTGGCTGCACTACTACCTGCAGGCACAGAAGGGAATGGCGGTGACCCCCAGGGAGGTGGAGAGGCTCTACGTGCAAGTTAACAAGTTTGCCCTGGTGAGTGCTGTGACTGGTAGGGCCGGGAACAGAGGAGCCAGGAGGAGGGATTTATTACCCCTAGAGGTGAGGCCTGGAAAGCCCTATGTTGGGCAGTCCCTTCTGCTCCCCCACCCCATCAGTCTAGGTCCTCTCCCTTCTAGAGAAAGACTTCCAAGAAACATCCCAGCTTCCTATTTTAGCAATTCTCTCCCTTGGTTAAGTAGTTCTTTCTGCTGTTTAATCTCAGCCTTGCGTGCTGTAGTTAAACTCATCTTTGCATATATATAATGTCAGGCTCTAATCCTCCAGCAACTAGCTCTACTGACTCAGAACTCTGTGGAAGCCTTTCCCATCTTCCCTGCCTGCTCAAGTCACTGTGCTGTCAGTTCTCAATTCTGAGTGCCACTTACCCCATGTATATGGTTCATGCCAGATCACCACTGGCGTGCGCCCAGGGGATTACTAACTAGTCTTATTAATGTCAGCCGTGCATAAGTGAGAAGATAAGTCAGCTGCCCTGAATTTCACAATACATAATACAGCTAAATAAAATTTTGCCTGTGCTTTTGGATTGCCTGTTCTAGTTTCCTTGCTGGCACTTCTACGTTAGGGTTTTCCTTCCTGGTGTTCCACCGTAAGAACAAGTCTTCCTCTTGCTAAGGTTTTTAGTAATCATTTATTCTGGCTAGTTTATCTATGCCACTTTTAAGTCATGAAAAGAGAAGGCAGTGGAGGGGAGGTACTTTGTAGCCAACCCCTGAGTGAGCAAGTCTCTGGGATGGGGTGGGAATGCCATATGGGAAAGTGATGGGTCACTAGTGTTTGTTCAGGGGCAGCTGGGAACCACAGTCCCCTGGGCTGCTTGAGTCTGAGATGACCTGGGCTTGGTGGGCACCTCCGGCAAAAAGGAAAGCGGAATTTAATGCTTAGCAAATGTCCGTACTTGAGGGCATCTTTGTCCTCATATCTAGATTCACTTTTTAACCTGACTGGCCTTCCAGTAGAGGAGAGTAAAGGTCAGGGTAGGGGCTATACCCACAGACACATGGCCAGGGCACTGCTGCCCATCACACTCCTCAGCTCCCTGTGCCCTAGTGAGGATGTACCAGCCTCTCCATTGGCCACTAGGTCTAAGCTCTGGGAGTCGTCTTGTCCTGGATAGCTTGGCCTTGAAGATTCTAGGAGAGTCCCCTGGGCAGGAAAGAAGCCATGGGTGGAGTGGGATTGTGGGTCCTGCTTAGGCTGGGGTAACCACGTGAAGTTCCTAGAAGCACCTTTCTGCTGATCATACCCTCTTAGGGTGGGCCAACACTGGGGCCTTGGTATAGCTGACTCTCCTTGCCTTTTTCTGGCAGGAGTGGAGGCCTCAAATACTGTCCAGTGACTTGGCCTCCAGAATTTCCCCACCACATCTCTGCCAGTATCCTAGCTCTGTGTCTTCCAGAATGGCTCTATAGGGATGGCATGGGGGGCGGGGAGGTGCTAAACTGACCCTCTCTGGTCTGTTTCCAGGCATCTCACTTCTTCTGGGCTCTCTGGGCCCTCATCCAGAGCAAGTACTCCACCATCAACTTTGATTTCCTCAGGTGAGTGTGGGGTAAACAGGTAGGGAGGGGGCATGGAGAAAAGGAAGAACCTTGAACCCAAGGTACAGAAGGGGCAAAGGACAGTCCTTTGGAATGGAAGACCCGGAGTCTATTCCTCTGTTCTGTTGACTCATCCCCATTCCACTGCCCCTAGGGGTGCCGAGGAATACCACTCCGAAAATAGAAGTGCCATGCCCTCCTTTTTGCCAGTCCCCTGATGTGTCTCCTGCCCCTCCATTGCCCTGCCTGCTGCCAGCACACCTGTCTGCAGTGCTTGGTGATGGAGGGAATCATTGAAATCAGTCTAAAAGATTATGGAGATCTTTTATAGTGGAGAAGACAGAATTCCAGAGCAGAAGTGACATATGAGGTCACTTGGGTGGCTTTGTGTTTGCTGTGCTGCCTCCCTGCATGGATGTCAGGTCCATCTACCCCTTTAGTGGCTATATAGGCATAGTACCTATATGTGGTTCTCAACCTTCATAATGCCGCAGCCCTTTAATACAGTTCCTCATGTTGTGGTGATCCCCAACCATAAAATTATTTTCACTGCTACTTCATAACTGATTTTGCTACTGTTATGAATCGTAATATAAATATCTGATATGCAGGATGGATTTAGGCAACCCCTGTGAAAGGGTCGTTCCACCCCCAAAGGGGTCGTGACCTCCAGGTTGAGAAGTGCTGATAGATAGTACTTGAGTACTGGCAATCAGTGGGGTCCCTGTCATGGAGGTACGTATGCCCCTAAGGGCCAGGAATCAGTTCTTCCTCCATTCTTGCCAGACCCTTGCTCTTCTCCCCACCCTCCTTTAGCTTAAAGGGAATCATGACCCCAACTTCAAAGTGTTCACAACCATTAGGGAAATGAGATCCAAAAGTACAATAAGATACCGTACAGCGCTATATCCATTAGGACGAGCTATCAAAGAAACCAGAAAATAACAAATACGGGTAAGGATATGAAGAAATTGGAACCTTTGTGCACTACGGGTGGGAATGTAAAATGGTGAGCTACTATGGTGGCTGCTCAAAAAACTAAAAATAGAATTACCATATGATCCAGCGATCCTACTTCTGGGTACATAGACAAAAGAGTTGAAAGCAGGGTCTCAAAGAAATTTGTACACCCATGTTCACAGCAACATTACTTACAGCAGCCAAAAGGTGGAAGCAACCCAGGTGGATTGACTGGATAAATAAAATGGAGTATCACTCAGCTTTAAAAAGGAAATCTTACCACGTGCACCAACCTTGAGGATGTTATGATAAATGAAATCAGCCAGTCACAAAAAGATAAAATACTGGCCAAGCCCATCTTTCTCCTGGAGCCCTGCTCAGGTACCTCTCTGGCCCAACGAGGAAAAAAAAGAAGACAAGTTGGGGGCAGTGGCTCACTGTAATCCTAGCACTCTGGGAGGCCAAGGAGGGTGCATGGCCTGAGCGCACAGATTCGAGACCATCCTGAGCCAGAGCAAGACCCCGTCTCTTTTTTTTTTTTTGGAGACAGAACCTCAAGCTATCCCCCTGGGTAGAGTGCCATGGCATCACAGCTCATAGCAACCTCCAACTCCTGGGCTCAAGCGAGTCTTCTGCCTCCGCCTCTCAAGTAGCTGGGACCACAGGCGCCCACCACAACGCCCGGCCATTTTTTTTTTTTTTTTTGGTTGCAGCCATCATTGCTGTCCGGCGGGCCCGGGCTGGGGATTCGAACCCGCCACCTTAGGTGTATGTGGCTGGTGCCTTAGCCGCTTGAGCCACAGGCGCCGAGCCAAGACCCCGTCTCTTAAAAAATAGCTGGGCATTGTGGCAGGCACCTGTAGTCCCAGCTACTTGGGAGGCTGGGGCAAGAGAATCGCTTAAGTCTAAGAGTTGGAGGTTGCCGTGAGCTGTGACGGCACTGCACTCTACCAAGGGTGAAAAGGCAAACTGTTTAAAAAGAAAAAAGACATCCTATGTGAGTCCACTTATGAGATAGTCAAATTGATAAGAAACAAAGCAGAACGGTGGTTGTCAGGGCCTGGAGGGGCACAAATAGGGAGGGTTGTTTGGTGGGTATAGTTTCGGTTTTGCCCAGTGAAAAAGCTGAAGAGATTTATTACACAATAAGATGAATCTACTTAGCACTTCAAAGCTGTCAAAACAAAACTCCAAACATGCAGAAGCGATACTCCAGTCTATCTGAGAAGAAAAAACTGAACAAACAAAAACCTGGGCTGGGGTTGACCTGCCCAGACCTAGGTGGCTTCAAGCTGCTTTCCTCACATTGTGAATATCCTCACGGAGCCCACTGGCCTCCCTCCCCACACCCAGCTGCTTCTGCTTTCTGACAGGTATGCAGTGATCCGATTCAACCAGTACTTCAAGGTGAAACCTGAAGTGTCAGCCTTGGAGATGCCAAAGTGACCAGCCACCCCACCCTCCCCTACCCATCTGTCTGACCAGACCTGTTCTCCAGGGCTCAGTTCAGCTCTGGGGTCTACACCCTTGGACAAGGTGGGAGAAGGGGAAAGTTGGGTGTCCAGGGAGAAGGCTCTATCCCTGCCATCAGCCCCCAGTGGTTGCCACCGAAGACCTCATTCTCCTGTTTGGAGGGGCTGATAGGACCCATCTCTGGGGGTCCCCTTCACCTCTCCAGGCTTGGGAGGAAGTGCCTGTAGACAGCCAGGGCCTAGACCATAACTGCCCTTGGGAAGCACATCATTCCCAGCACAGGCCCTGCTGGAATTTGGGCTGCCTTAGATGTGTCATTTAACCCTTCCTGGCCTGGGGAAGTGGGGAAGGGAGGAGGGCTTCTTTCTACCTCCAGTGCCCCTATGGGCCTCCAGCCCGTCTCCCTCTACATGCCCCGTGTGGGAGGTGCTGAGCCCCAAACCAGCATCAAACCAACTCTGACACATGGATGTACTTATCTTGCTGGGGCATGGGGGGGGTCTACAATTCAGTGAGACACCTCCCCCGATAATGGCCTCACCTGAGACCCCTCACCTTCTCTAAACCAGATTCAATCAAGTAACTCCTTCTCAAACCTCAGCCTGAGAAGACATGCTCCCCCCCAGTGCCCCTCCTGCTCCTGTGCTTCTGTTCTATCCCTCTGCAGCCTGCCAGGGGGCTAAGGAGACGGACGGATGATTTTAGCCCTGGGCCCAAGAAGGGGCACAGCCAAGGGTGGGGTGGCCAGAATCAGAGCCAGCAGCCTCCTGCCTTGTTCCCTCCCTGCCCTCCAGGCACTCCTTCCCAAGGATGTTTCTCCATCTCCATCTCTGTCTTGAAGTTGACGGAGGTCTTCCCACCTGGGAATGACCAGTGGGCATCGAGGGGCAGAGGGGGCCAGGGGCCTCCTCCAGGGCCCAGCACGAGAGCCTGGCAGGATGGAGTCAGAAAGGTGCTGACCGTTGCCCTGCCACTGGACAGCCTCCACCTCCCTTCGGCCCTCACAGCTCCTCTGGCCCATAAAGTGATTCACTTGTAAATTATCATGGTTTTCTGCATTAAAATGCTCAATTCTGGACTTCTCTGTGTCTGTCCAGTGACAGTGGTGAGGATTTATGTCCTCGGTGCAGGGCCAAGGAGCACGGCAGCTCCTCTTCTCTGCCGTCCCTTTGGGCTTGATGCTGAAGTGGAGGTAGCAGCTCTGCAGACCTGGGCAGGGCTGGTGTTTCACAGCTTCTCTGCTTTTGGTGGTGTTGCTAAAATCAGTTGAACCTGGGAGAGGGCTGCCGCGAGGGAACTAGGCTGTGGCTGACCAAGGTGATGAAGCAGTGAAACCCAGAATGGAGGGACTCAGGACATCTCCCTCAGTCATTCTGGGTCCCAGCATTGGGGCTGATAGCAAGCAAGAGTGATTTCTGGAACCAATCTGTTATCTTCTCAGAAGACCACAGGGAGGAAAGGGCAGAAACTCTGAAGGGAGAAGGGGTGTCCCTCAGCAGTCCAGTTGCTACAGGTGTAGCAGCTTTCAGGGTGGGACACCAGGGCAGCAGCTGCTTGCTTCCAGGGCCCCCAAAATGTGCCCAGTACCCTTACGGGCAGTGCTGGCAACAGCAGCCACCACCTGCCAGGTGGACTCTGGTTGTTTGGTTTTTGCCTGCAGAAGTACCAGGATGCCATGGCAACTGCTGGAGCTGGCACCGGCAGCTGGCACCTATCAAGGTCACAGTGATCCAGCATGGCTAGAACTTCCAGGGGCAGCAGTCTAGGAGGGGTGTTAATCAAGAACATGGGGAAAGAGGTCCCACATAGGGATGGTGTCAGAGCTGGGCAGGCAGGTCACCTGGTGGTCATTGTGGGGACAGGTGGCCAGACATGACCTGTCTGCAGACTAAACAGCAGTGCCCACCCTTCTGTTACTCTCAGGGCCAGCTCTGGGACTGAGGGCAGCATTAATACTGAAGTCAGCTTTTTCTCCAGCTTCCAGGCAGTGTTGGAAGCAGGTATAGCAGCATTGACCAGGGACTAGCTGGAATGTGGCCCCTGGGTATCATCCTGTGCCCCTAAGGCCCTGGCCACAATCCTGCAGCCCTATCTCGCTGACACCTTTGAGTAAGTATTCTCATTCTTCCAGTCCTCCAGGGGAATGAGTAGGTAGGGGGCACACCCCCCATCTCTCCTTTCCCAGTGCCCCTGGACTAACCAGAACCCCTGACCTTCTGGCTAAGCACCAGGCCACCTGAGTGTGACCTAAGCACCACCTCCTCTAGGCCCTTGGCAGAAGCTCCAGGCAAAAGATGGGCTCTGACCTTCTGTCTCTGCAGGAGAGGCCTGGAGTGGGCAGAGAACAACTTGTGGCTCAGCCTTCCTGGTAATGGGGAGGACACTATGTTCCTGGCCTCTGCAACCCACCTGACCCATCCGCCCTCTCGTGGGAGGTGTGGGGGGTGGGGTGGGACTCCATTGCACTAGCCATCTTAAGTGGAGGACACAGGGCCAATCCCTGTCTCAGCAGCTAGAATGGAATGCGGCAGGCAGGACAAGAGTCCCTGGCATGGAACATGGGCAGTACTAGCCTTAGGCCCCCACCTCTACCCAAGGCCACTGAGGACTTGGGAACTCAGGATTGGCAAGGAATCTGAGCACTGGCCAGGACTTGGTTTGGAATAATGAGCACAGTGGGGGTGGAGGAGAGGGACAGTGGGAGATGACTGCCATGGCAGGGCGCATCAGGCCAGCGAGGTTCCTCCTTCAACTGCCACCTGCATCTAAGGAGAGGGGCCTGCAGCTTTGAGGGACAGGCTGGGGAAAACCAGCAGGTGAGCAGCTGGACGTGCCCCAAATAGCTGGGTCCCAAATTCTTGAGGAGTCTTTGTTTCCACACCCTTCCAAGTCTGTGGCCCTGGAATCAGTTGTACCCACCTTTCCTCAGCACCACCTTCCCCAATCTAGGAATCCCTCAGCCAGTGTTCCAGAGCCTCTGAGTACTTCCTGGGTTAGGACATTGACTACATTTTTGAACATCTTTGTTGAAAAGTTCTTACTGACTTTTATTTGCAAGTCCAAATTCCACCTCAAGAGCTATGTAGAATTACCCTTGCCCACCTAGCAGCTTTGAAGAAATGATCACATCCTTTCTGCCCTACTCTCTCCCCTCTTTTCTGGACTAAACATGCCTGCCCTTTTGACCATTCCTCTCAGGATATGTCTGCCAGGATGCGTCACTCCTTCATTGTGACAACGGCCTTTTCTAGGAAGGGGGTAGGCCTATGTGGGGTACCTTGGAACCATCACCTGCCTTGTTGTGAACACAGTCTCTATTAATCCTGCCCCAATCTAACTCTTTGAAGAGAAATGCCATTCAGCTCTGCTGTCCCCATTCCATACTGATGGGATTAATTTTTAACCACAGGAGCTGTCTTTTTATAGATCCTGGTTAATATGCATTTTGTGCGTTTCAGGCCTATTTTTTCCTAGTGTAATAACTCAGTCTTTGAAATTCTCACCCAGAGCATAAGGTCACAGAGCCCTGAAGCGCATTAGAGACCCTGCTTTATTAATGGGGGGCAGGGGGTGAGGGTGAGGAGCTTATAAATGGGCTTGAGCGTGTCCATGCATCCCCTTTTCCGGGACCAGGGCCCAAGCTTTCATTGGTATCTCAAAGGGCTCCTTTTCTGAAAGAGGATAAGAACCAGGATAAGGTTTAATCCCTTTGTTCTCAGATGAGGACAATGGGGCCTCTAAAGGGGACCTGATCCTTCTCACTAAACCATGTGGATAGTACCAGGGAGAACCTGAGCCTAACTCCTACTGCAGTGCTCTCACCATGGTCTTGTTTCTGAGGACCTGATGGGCTCACCTGCTTAAGGCAGGGGCATTCAGTGTGGGCCCTGTGGGTGATGCAACTCACTCTTTCCTTGGCCCTGGGCCTCTTGCCTAAGTCAGTTCCTTCCTGGGGATCCCTGAAGCGCCCAAAAGTGGCCACCAGGGGGCAGTGGTGCCTAGGTTTCAGGAGTACTTAGGAATCCTGGACTCAGGCCAGCCTCCCTCCTCCCCTGCACAAGGGCCAGATTCTGAAATGATCTGTCTTTATTATGCCATCAGAAAACAAAAAAATCCCCCGAGTGTAAACAGGAGAAATGTGCTGGTTAAGTTATTCATTATCTTATTATTAACAAAATAAAGCACTATCTATGTTTACAGTCATAAAAAAGAAACAGCCTGGAAAGAAATGGGGGCTTTGGGAAAGGGGAGGAAAGGGGAGAAGATGGGGGGCAAGCAGAATCCATATCTGGCCCTGTGAGATTTGGGGTTCCCTTCCCACCCTGATCTGAGAGCTGTTCCAGATCTTTGGAGTTTGATGCCAATAGGATTTGATTTCCTTAAGGAAATGACTTGTGAATCTGAGACCCATTCCCTAGTGTAGAGTTGGGGGAGGTGAGGGCAGGTGGAAGAGGGGCAGGGTCAGGCTAAGAGAGTATAGCAACCCCTTCCAAGAATGGGGAGCTCTCCCATGTTCATGGGGGTGGGCTGGAGACCAGCTCCCATGGGGAAGCTCCCTCTCTAGGGCCCCTATTACTGGAAGGAAGGGAGCATCAATTCCCCCCACTCCTGCAATCAGGTTGGGATAAGGGACAGGGCTAGGCCACCAGGACAAAGCCCCTTGGAGACTGAGGCACATTCCCGTGCTTCTCAGACCTAAAAGTGGCTCCGTGGGAACCAACTGGTAGAGTCAGGGAGGGAGTGGGGGTGGGGGAAGTGAACAGGCAGGCAGGAGGAGGTCAGGAAGGCTGGTGGGCTCCAGGCAGACCAAGAGCCTAAAAGGACCCAGAGGGCATGTGGGGGTAGGGATAGAGAGACAAAGAGGGGCCTTGCAGAAAGACAAGAAAGACAGAGAATTGCACACAAGGACACACAGAACCTGAGACACCCAGACTGACAAAGAGGTAGCAATTTGGGAAAAAAGAGAAGCACAGAAAGAGGCTTCCAGAGAAATGAGAGTGGCATCAAGAGACACACCCACAGGAACTCAGCAACAGTGCCTGGCACATCAAGGGCACTCAATAAATATCTTGTGCAATGAACGAACAGATGAAAACATACACACATACACACAGAGAGCAGCCAGAGGCACAGTGGGCTTGGCAGAGATAGACAGTGAGAGACAGCCAGACCTTCTGCACAAAGCGATCCTGGTGACAGAGGAGTGATCTTGGGGGTATGTGGGAGGGAGTGGTGGTCCCACAGTGGCTGGTCCAACCAGTACAGGAATGGAAACAAAGCATGTGACCCCAGGGGGACAGGTCTATAGCTGCCACATCCCCATGGGTAGACCTGCAGGAGGGAGAGCCAACCAGTGTCCCCTGGCCATGAGCCCCAAGGGCCAAAGAGCTTAGCCAGCTCAGCCCATCACCAATGTGGGCCCTGCCCACCAGGTGACAGCTTATTAGGTATGTCCAAGGGTGTGGTGGGGAGGGGGACTCTCCCCTCATGAACATATCTACAAGTGCACAGCTTTGCTCATCTCCAGGGCACACCCAAGTCCAAGTACCAACAGAGTCCAGGTCAGATGGCTGTGCCCATGGGGTGGAGTGGAGTTTCTCCCCAGAAGGAGCCAGGCCCACACTGCAGGATCAGTCTGTGAGCACTACCAACTCCCCATCACTCTTCTCTTCGACCTCTGAGTCCTCGTCCTCACTGTACCGGTACATCTCTCCATCGGCCACTGAGTGCCTGTCATCTGTGCCTTCACCTTCCTCCCTGAGGCTGCAGGTGTTGACAATAACAGGCATGTTGGGGTCCAAGCTCCGGGGGACATAGTGCTCCACCAGCGGCTGTGCCAGGGGCATTCCTGCTGCCCTAGGGTACAGTACGTCCGAGGGGCTCATCTGCACCTGGCCAGCCTGTGGGCTGGGGGCAGAGAAGAAGTATGGTTATACCAGCATCCCCACTGCAACTCAAGCCCAGCTCCCCCCAGGGCTCCTCAGAGCATGCAGGCCCACCCCACACCTTCTTGGCTCTGTGACTCAGACAACTGCCCTCATTCTTTTTTCTGATGGTCAAATTCAGTGTCACCTACAGCCCTGCAGATGGCCCCACAGACCCAGGGCTGTAGGTGTGTTCAACAGATAGTATTCTTGGGGTATGAATCTAAATTTGTGAAATGTGTATTTTTAACACCCTTGAGGGGGTTCCTTTTAAAGGAATCCACTAGGATGCTAGCTTTGTTCAAGTTGAGAGAATACTTCAATTTTAGTACCTCTGGATTTGTACAGCATTCATCAGAAACAGGACCTGCGAGCACATTTATTTCTCCAGGCACATGTGGCCTCCACAGGTACTCAGAGTCACATGCCCACAACCCCAGACTCCAGGTGCTCAGCGCAGGCACACACACAGCCACACACAGTCGCCCCTGGCTGTGGTCACATGCAAAGGCCAGCCACACACTGACACCGCCACTCGCAAGAGTTACACAGGCACAGATGGTCTCTCAGCCGCCTGGTGGGTGAGGGGGCACTGCTCACGGGATGGCATAGCTCTGGCGGGCATCCTGGCGCCGGGTCCTCATCAGGGCCTTGTACTCGCCCACACGCAGCCGCTTGCCCTCCACTATGCAGGTGCGCTTGGGCCGTGGCTTGTACTTGTAGTCAGGATACTTCTCCAGGTGTTGCCGGCTCAGCCTCGCCTGTTCCTCATAGTAGGGCTGCTTTTCCTGGTTGGTCATGGACTTCCAGCGGGAGCCTGGCCCAGCCCCCAGGGGCAGGCAGTTAGTGCTGGGCTCTGCTGACCACCCCAGCCCCCTGCAGACCCTGGAGGCCTCTAGGAGAGTATGGTCCCTAGGTAGGGCCATAGATAATACATGTGCAAGCACTTAGCGAGCTCCTGCCCCATGTGGGTGCACCATGAATGTTGAGCAAAGGAATGAATCAAGTTGGCCATGTATAGGGATATCCAGTTTCAGTTTAAGACTCGCATCCACCCACATCCCAAATGATCAGGCAACTTCTCGGAGGCCTCTGGTCTGCCTGATTTGATAAAAAGAACAGCCACCCAGGCCCTTAAAAACCCAGAGAGGCTCTGTGCTGAGGACAAAATTCCTGGTGTTTTGGTTGACAAGAGACCTGCACAGAAACCAGAGGAGCCTCTGTTTTGAAAACAACTGTCCCCTTCTAGCACCATTTTCCTGCCCCACACCCCTTCTTGGCCTCCAATCAGAACATATAATTGACGTTGCCATGAGCTATACCCAGAGCGATAGAGTGAGACTCTTATCTGAAAATAAAAAAAACCCTTTCTACTGATAGCCCAAGAACACCAGTCTCTCCTGTTGTCTACCAGACCTAGCTCCAAGGATCTGGACAAACAGTGGAACAAGTTAGGTTTAGATCAGGAGGGCTAAAGAATGTGCACACACCCACACACACACGTATACATGTTCCTCAGTTCTTGATGGCAGGTGCTACCAGAAGAGCCCTGCAATGGTACAAGACCACAAGACCCAGCTGCCCCCACATCCTCTCTGACTCCTGCACCCCTATCAGATTCTACTAGAGTCCAACATGGTATAAAATACTCCCAAGCAAGCCCCAGGCAGACCCAGCTGGCTTCTGCCCCCAGCTCCTGCTGGACTATGGCCCTGGATATCCTACAGCCCTGGGAGAGCCCACCCACCGGTCCTTACCAAGGATCTTGCTGATGCTGGAGTTGTGCATATCAGGGAAGGCTTGGAGGATCTTCCTCCGCTCGTCCTTGGCCCACACCATGAAGGCATTCATGGGCCTCTTGATGTGGCTGCTGTTCCGTGACTCTGGGAAGTGGCGGGAGCCTGGGGGGCAGGGATGATGTCAGCTGGGCAGCCTGTCTGGACTAGGGTGAGTCCTCCAGGGCCAGCAGAGATATCCTGTACTCGGCCACTAGGAGGCGCCAAGGAGGCTCCCACAGCAAGTTATCCCTAGAGGCCCAGCCAGGTACCGGAAGACAAGACAGTGGGGACAGCCACGCAGGAAACCAGGGCCTCCCTAGAGAGTGGAGACCCAGCAGTCACAGATGTGGGAGACAGAGCCAACACAGACACAGGACAATGGGGGTACACACACCTGCAGAGGACCCAACAGACCATGGGGAAGACGGGATCAGAGACAGACACAACCTGAGCCTCCCTGATGCCCCAGGGTACAGAGATGGACCATCCAATTGTCCTGCCCAATAACCCAGTGCCCAGAGCCCTCACCATCCATGTCACAGCTCAGCATGGCTTCCTCCAGTGGGTGCACGCAGCCCTCCTCCAGCCGCTCCTTGGCTGGGGACAAGTCCAGGTTGATGAGGTCCTAGTGTTGATGGGACAATCTGTACATCAGCCTCTGCTGTGTCAAACCCTCTCCTCCCCTCCCTTCGGTGGCCTTAGACTGTCTTCCAACCCTGGCCATAATGTGCTCATCCCTGGGGTGCAGGGGAATAGGGGCCCATACCTTACGGAACGGGGCATTAGGGGAGCCTTCCAAGGCCCCGCTGTGGCTGTGCAGCAGCTGTCGAGCATCCTGAATGGCTTTGGTGACAGGATCCCCTTCACCAAGGAAGCCTACGGAAGAGGGCAGAGGAAGAGGAGGGAGTCATCTGGGTTAGTGTTCCCTCTGGCCCTTCTTGTCTGCACTGTACACCCAAAGAGATGCCATTTACACTGGCTGCTGTGCAGTGACAATATTCTAAAAGCAAAAATAGCAGCCCCTGGAACTGTGTAACTTAGTGGCGTGAGCTGGAGTGCCCAGACAGATATGGTGGGGCAGAGCAGGTCATGTGGTAAACCTAGAATTCTGGGGAAAGGACACGCCCAGTCATATCCTCCTTGGCCCACCCCTAAGAGGGATGGTGGACAGGTGTAGGCAGCAGAAAGCTTACCCAGAGGCAGGCTGGGGGGGCTGGACTGTAGGTCCCGCGTGGGGGCCCCGTGGCTGGGGGGGCGGGGGCCACAGTTGCTCATCTTCAGGCTTGGGGAGTTGGAGGTGTTGGGCAGCTCCGAAGACTTGGGCTTGGCTGTCAGGTTCAAGGGCTGGGAGGGCTCCTGAGGGGGGACCCAGAAGGTCAAAGGTAAGAGATACCCAAGGAGGCCTCCACAGAGGGACAGAAGGGAAGTGAGACCAGCATACCCAGAACAGACAAGGATAGTAACAGCAGGCTCGGCGCCTGTCACTGAGCACTGAGGCTGGTGGGTTTGAACCCAGCCAGGGCTTGCTAAACAACAATGACAACAATAACAACAACAAACAGCCGGGCATTGTAGCAGGAGCCTGTAGTCCCAGCTACCAGGAGGCTGAGGCAAGAGATTTGCTTAAGCCCTAAGAGTTTGAGACTGCTATGAGCTATGACGCCATGGCACTCTACCGAGGGTGACATAGTGAAGCTGTCTCCCCCCCCAAAAAAGACAAAAAAAAAAGGGAGAGTGATGATGCAAAAGTGGAGACAGAAAGGGCAGGTAAACAAGAACATAGGTTCTGGGGTCACCATTCCACAGCCCATAGTCCCCAGATAGGGCAGCCAGCCATCATGAGCTGGGGAGGGCGCCCCAGGCCGGAGCAGAGAGTAGTACCTGCAAGGGGTGGTGGGCAGCCATGGCCCCAGGCCTCTTCACCACTGGGGTAGGTGGGCTGTGCAGCAGCTGCAGCGGGTACTCCACTATGGAAAAGGCGCAGGGAGAAAAGTCCTGGATGAGCACAGAACAGCAAATACCCTGCTTGACGGGGCCCTGCACCACAAGGTAGGCCAAGCCTCAAAGCTGGCTCTCCTCTGACTGCTCTGCCACACACACTGATGTCTTCACCCTGCTCCTACCCCCTAACCCGGACTCCAGAGCCCCACCCAGTGGTGCAAGGAGAGAGAGCATGCCATCTGCTTAATTCAGTAGATACTTATATTTTGTACCTATTGGATACAGGATACAAAAGCAGCTGCCCCTTATGTGGCACGTCTCCTGTGCATTATCTCCCAGTAAGAAACAGCATGCTCAATACATCACCATCCCATCCCACAGATCAAAGAACAGAGACCTTATAATCAAGTGGCAGTGCTTGGATTTGAACCCAGGTCCTCGAGACTTCACAGCCCACTGATATAGCTGTCTATATCTACCTACCTGTCTATACCTACCACTCTGTCTTCTACCTACCCTACCTCACTCCTCCTCCACCAGGCCCAGCATCAAGGAGTTGACAGTTTAGGTGGAGAAGAAGCCATGTGTACAAAACCATAAAGCGCATGACAGGTGGTGAGAAGGGCTGCACAGGTAGCATGCCAGAGAACTTTGTTCCTGCTTGTGACTAAGCAGGCTCTCAGGGGCAGTCGAGATGTGAGCTAGTGCCTGCAGGTCAGGCAGGATTCAGATAGGGGGAGATGGGGTGGCAAGATGTGTAAGAGTGAGATTGGGGAATGAAGCAGACACATGGGCCAGGTTGGCTCCATGGCCTGCAAAGGCCCAGCTCGGGAGTATGGACAGTGTGCTGTGGGCACCAGGGGCCATCTAAGGCAGGTGACCTGGGGAGGGCAATATTCACAGCCTTAGGAAGGGGTCCTGCTTGCTTGGATTCTGAAGCAAACAGCAGGAGGCAGCCAGGCCAGGACTGGTCTTTCCTGGCTTAATTTCTCCGTCACCGTCTAGAAAACCCTTGAGGCCCCTTCCCGGACCAGGCCTGCCCCCTGCCTCCCAGAATGTGTACCATATTCACAGGGAGTTGCAATGGTTTGGTGCCATTGCCATGGCCTCCAAATTCAGCCCTCCCCTTTCCTAATCCATCCTGCTAATTGGAAACTTCTGTCCACACTGGGCCTATCTCAGTCTACTCGGGTTGCTACAACAGAGACCCATAAACTAGGCAGCTTATAAACAACAGTTCTGGGTGGGGGATCCACCTCAAGATGAAGCATGCCTTTGTATCTTCCCCATATCTAACTCAGATGAGACTTTGGACTTTAAACTTTAAGTTGATGCTGGAACAAGTTAAGACTTTTCGGGCAGCGCCTGTGGCTCAGTGAGTAGGGCACCGGCCCCATATAAGAAGGGTGGTGGGTTCAAACCCAATCCCAGCCAAAATACAACAACAACAACAAAAATAGCTGGGCATTGTGGTGGGCTCCTGTAGTCCCAGCTACTCGGGAGGCTGAGGCAAGAGAATCACCTAAGCCCAAGAGCTGGAGGTTACTGTGAGCTGTGATGCCACCGCACTCTACCAAGGGCAACGCGGTGAGACGCTATCTCTTAAAAAAAAAAAAAAAAAAGACTTTTGGCGCTACTGGGGCTTCAGGGAAGTGATTAGGTCATGAGGGTGAAGCTCTTAGGAATGAGATTAGAGGCCTCAGGTTGCCCTTTCCACCATGTGAGGACACAGCCTGAGATGCCCACTGTGAACTAGAAAGCAGGCCCTGGCCAGACACTGAATCTGCTGGTGCCTTCACCTTAGACTTCCCAGCCTTCTTGCCTGTAAAGTTTATGATACTTTGTTACAGCAGCCTGAACTAAAAGTCAATGAGCCTGACTTTTTCAGTCCTCTGTGTTTCCAATCTGCTGCCTTATAGAGACTGGTACAAAGCAAGCAGGACCAGAGAGCTGGTGGTGCTGACCAGTGACCATGGG